>VZTU01027666.1:0-67102 GCA_013400835.1 Zapornia atra | reverse complement strand
GGTGTGGAGGGGGCTGCACCGGGTGGAAATTTCTCACCGCAGACTTTGCTGGGGCCAGACGTGTTGTAAATTTTACAAGAAAAACACTTTACAAACCAGAAGTCCAACTCTTGTGCGCATGGAGCTGCTAATTAACAATTTGGAGACCATGTGAGCCAGGGAGCCAATTCCACCATTGCAGAGCCTCGTGGTTTTGAATCAGGCTTTGAAGATTTGGGGTTCTCCATAAAGGTCTAGCTCTGGGAGGCTGGGGGTTTCTGTGTCTGTTCTTCTACAGTTTCTCCCCAGCTCGCGCACAGGAACCCTCACACCTTCCAGGCCCTCCTAGAAATAGCACTTAAAATCATACAGAGCACTTTAAAAACTGATCTCCAGGGAGGCACAGGATGCTGAAGGTCATACTCGCGGTATTTGATCGTCCTCAGTTGCTGTTGTACCTCTCGAGAGGTCTCTGCTCACAGCCAAGGATGCTCCAAGCTGCAGGTACCCAGCATGGCATCCCATCCTCCCAAAGCCCAGTCTGAGCTGAGCATCTTGGGCATCACTGAGCCGTCAAGGGGGAACAGAGTCACTCGGTGGGACTGGGAGTCTTGGCATGAGTCATCCTGTGAACCGTGACACAGTCGGGCCCTTGGCAGGGATGCTGCTGGCTTTTCCTGCAGCCCTGCCAGCCCTGGCAAGGTTACTGCAAATCTTGAAAGGTTTGTGTTTAATGTCTTGTATGATGCCAAGCTCCCAGCTCCAGGGCTACCACAGCTCCCCTCCCAAACCGCATCGGGGCCACGGTGGCTCAGTCCTGCAGGGGTAAGGTTGCTCTGTCTCTCCATGAGAGCCACCAGCATCTCCTCTGCGCTGGGAAGGGGCCCAGGAGATAGGAGACAAGGGGTAGTACAGGGTGTGGATGGATAGAGGGGTGTGCCGGAGGTTAAACAGGGCTGAGGTGGGCAGAGCACAGCACGGATCTGATGGTGAGAAACATCACGGGCTCCACCACCCATCCGTGTTGGTGGTGCAGCGGGACAGCAGATGCAAAGAGCTGCATGGTGAGGCAGGATGGAGCAGGCAGATGGGGAGAGTAATCTCTTTTAAAAAGTTGTTGGCTTAAATAACTGTGGTTTTCCTCTAAATTGTGATGAGCACGGGTCAGAAACCCTGCGAGGTAGAGCTGCCTCTTGATGGGCCTTTCCACCAGAGTTTGGTGTTTTCCATCTCTCCTTTCTCTCCTCAGTTTCCCATAGCAACGGAAATAACAAACTTTGGCATTAGAAAAGATTTGCAGAGTAACTTTGCCTTGATGTTCTGCATTAGTCACAGTCCTGCAGGTACAGCTGCCGGGTTTCGCTTTCCCACAGTGTCCCCTACTGCTTGCATTAAAAAATCCATTTAGGTATGCGTTAGAAAAGGAAAAGGGGGGTGGTGGGGTGGTGTAATGGCAGTATCAGGCACAGAAAGTCAGCAGAAGGGGAAATGCTTTTTAGGGAGCCTCAGCAAGAATTCCTGTGAAGAGCCCGAGACGCAGGGATGCCTGGAGGGAGGTACATGCAGAGCTGAGGTCTGCCACTGCAGCTTGGACTGTGGCTCCTGAGAGCTGATGTGCTGCCCTCAGTGCTGCAGGACCAAGGGTAGAGCACAGGCACGGGGTGTGAAGAGGGCAGATTGGAATAAAGGAAATAAAGAAGGGAAAGGAATCAGGAACAGGGGGGTCGCTCTCTTCTGTTCTCTCCCTCCTCACACACCAGGGGAGAGCAACCTGGATTAAAGGGGTGGGTGGATCACCATTTCAGCAGGTGCTGTTACTGCTCCTCTGTGGAGCCTCTGCTAAAAGAAATTATTAAAATCAAATGTTGGGGGGCAGACAGGCAAGAAGACCTCCAGCTGAGGTAGGTATATGTGAACTCAAAAAGATATTGCTGATCCAAGGTGGAGCTGTGGCTCATGGGTGTTGGGAAGAACCCGGTGGTGGGAGCCCGG
Organism: Zapornia atra; assembly: GCA_013400835.1. NCBI lineage: Eukaryota > Metazoa > Chordata > Aves > Gruiformes > Rallidae > Zapornia > Zapornia atra. The sequence goes on along the minus strand of VZTU01027666.1, from coordinate 65,131 downwards.
TACCCAGGGAAGGGGTCTGTGTGTGTTACACACCAGTGATGCACCATGCTTTCATGGTAGCACCAGTTGTAGGGCAGCACAACTCCCCAGCACTGGGACAAAGCTGTGCCATGGGCTAAGCATGGATGCAGGGCTGGCAGAAATGCCTCCTCAGACATCACACCCTGAGTGCAGGTCATTGTCTGGCATGGGTAAAGGTGAAGATGCATCTCTGACCATCATCTGGTCTCTAATCATCAGCTGAGCTGTGGCCATGCTCTTCGCCTCCTCAGCTGTGATGTGAATTCCTTTGGGGATGCTTGAGATGTAGGATGCTGCTTTGCACTCGGGGCAGGCTGGGAGAGTGCACATAGCCAACTCAGCTCAGCTGATAATCAACTCATTAAACTTTTGTGACTTGCACACTCTTGATCGTGTCCATACCCTTGGGAATGATTTCCAGATGGGACAAGCTTGTTCAAATTCCTCATGTGCTACCTGGATTGATTGCATTCTCTCCCAGAGACCACGCAGAAGTCTTTAATGCTAAGAACACTGCATGACAAGCCCAGCAGTGCATAACGTTTGTATTTCTTATTTCTTCCCCAAGACCTATGAGCAGAATGAATGGATAATCCACTTGGCTGGGAAGCTGCTGGCCCAGGAAGAGGAGACCTTGTCCTTGATGGCCACAAACCCATTCGCGGGCCGAGCACCCCCACGGTAAGCTTTGAGTTTTGCCAAAGGAGCTGGAAAGACCCAGGCTCCATGTTGTTCCTACCTTGGACTTGCACACGTGGATTCTGGTTCTGTATTTGATGGTACCCAGGTGGTCTTTAAATAGGGTGGGCTTAATGCGAGGTCACCATGAAGAGCTGGTGCTCTCAGCACCTTAATGACTTCCTGGTGGGGACACAAGGACCCTTTGGTGGAGCCCATTCCCAGGCAGGTCTGTGGAGGGCTTGGCATTGTTTCTCTTGGACAGAAATTGTGACTGCAGAAGGGTTTCCTGCCCATCAGCTTTATACTTTTTGCCATGATCACTTTGTGAGCGGTCTACTGGCCTACTGAGATATTTCAAAGACAAAACAGTCGTGGAGAAATGATCCTTTTTGTGGACACTTGTCTTGGAAGTGTTTGTGTTTTCAATGATGAGGCAAAACAAACATCAGCAAGCAAAAGGCACAGATGAAAACCTCAACGTTTTGCACAAAAGGAAATTTTTCACAAAAGTGTCTATTTTCTTGCTGAAGTTATTTTTAGCTGAGAAAACATTTTGAGGGAATGTTGGATCCACTCAAGTAATAGTATGCTCTTGCTAATATTTTCAATTTGAGGCTCTCAAGATGCACTGCAAACAAGGCTGAAGGTTCACAGCACCATGTGAAATGAACTTTCTCTTGAACCCAGCTGATGTTTATCAGTTTTAGCACAGAGCGTCCCTCACACCTTCTGAGGAGAGACTCCTTGCCCAGCAAAGACAGTAAGAACTTCCAGCTTTTACCAAAGCCCTTCCTCTTGGGTGGTTTACACATCCCAAGATGGTATAAATATAAAAACCCCAAAATGGTTTGTACTCTGACCTGAATGTATGTCTGTGAAAACACAGAGTAGGAACACAGGTTGGAATACAACTGCTAAGTGAGTTCCCCACCACCGTATTTGAGTTTCCCACTTTCCTGGGGTTCCCCAGGCAACCAGCCTTTCTTGTAGCACCTTATCAGAGCATCAGTACAGGCTGATGGGAACCGGCTCCCTCCAAGCACAGAAGCCAAGACTGCTGGAAGAACACTTATTGGGGCTTTTTTTGCACATACTCTCCTTTGGGAACCCATTTTCCCGTTGTGCAGCATCACAGAGTAAACCTGCAGACTTCCCGGGGAGCGGGGCAGGATCCTGCCCATAGCCCTACGACTCACAGCCATACCAGAGTTCCCAAAACAATGATTTATAGAGCTCAGGGCACGTTACAGGGTGGTGTTGCAGTTTGTTGGGTTACACAAGCAGCGAAGCTGTTACACACAAATAATGATGCCTTGGCTCTGCTCCAGGAGGGCTCTGGGGAACCTCTATTAATTATTGCTACAAAAGGCATACTGGACTAGACAAGCACAGCCCTTGCTGCAGACAGCTACAGCTTTAGTAACGTTTATGGAGGGGGTTTAGCTCTGATTAGCTGTGCTGGGGTTGGTTTTCCATGCAAGGAGCAGAGCACTGATGCTGTGCAATCAACTGGTCTGGCTCGGTGGCATTGAGAGGAGCATGCTATTGCCCATGAGACCTTCTTGCTGTAGGCCATGTTTTCTCTTTGCTTTTTAGACCTTCCTTTGGCTGCATGTGCATTTATCAGCCACAGTAGAGTATGTGGCTTGTCAGGAAGCTGTGTCTCCCTGCTGATGCCTGCCAGCTCCTTTTTGGGAGATACTCAGAAGACCCTGGGGAGGTGGCACCTTTCTGATGGCCAGGGAACGGGCATGGTGCAGCCCCAGCACCTCTGCGAGCACCCACGCAGTGAAGGTGGTGGGCACCTCATTAGGCTGCTAACGAATGTCAGAGCTCGCAGCAGGCAGAAATTCAGCCCAGTGAGCAGGCTCATGCACCGGGATCTGGCAGGACCCAGCTCCTTCAGAGCTCCTCACAGAGATGATGCTTGGACATCCTTTGCAAGGCTAACCTGGAAGAGTGACTGGGGAACCTGCACTGTGTCAGCTCTGTGTCAGGTAGATTTATCAGCTGAGTCTCACCAAACTCCATGTCCCCAAGGCTTGGTGCCATAAACTCAGCGAGCGCTGTTCACTGCTGGGCATTCCCTTGCATTGCCTATTTTTTTTTAATTAAAAATATTATCAATAGAAGAAAATCAGGCTGGAGAACTGGCTGACCCTGCGGGGATTTGGCAGAACCTGGGACCTTTAGACACTGAATCACCAGTTTGAATTAGGTGTCCCCTGGTGCCAGCAGCCAGAAGCCATGACCATCTGGTGGCTGCTGGCAATAAACGGCTCTCGCAGCTCACGGAGCGACAGAAGCATTTGATAATCCCAGAGCTGTTTATTAGCACGTGTTCCCCAGCGCCGTAAACATCGCTCCTGGCACTCACTGCGGCCCAGGCTGGGAACAAGACATCATGAGAGATGAAAAGTCAAGGAAATATACATCACTCCTCACCTTCCAAGGTTTGCCACGGGCAGGCAGCATCCCTCCCATGCTTCCTGGCATCAGGGGGTGTTGAAAAAAATTAAAGGTAGTCGAACACAGGGACTCATTTTCAAATGAAAATATTGAGGTGGGACGTGGCTGGGATAATGCTACATTGCTCCAGGTGGTGAATAGGGGTTTTTATTGTATTCCATAGCAGGTGAGGAAGGGAAACGTTCAGGAATTTAAAGCAAAACCAAAAGCAAATCTTTACCTTTGTTGGTATTTATTTGGTAATGATTGCAGAGCGTACAGAGTGGGACAAGCAGGTACCACAGTCATTTCACAGCAGCATGGATGCTGCGTGGAGCACATGGTGCCATAGACCTTGTCGAACAGGGTCTTGATTCATGCGTTACCTTGGTTTAACCAAAGCACAGACCCTGTTTTCACTCTTTAGCAGCTAGTTTATAGGAGGAAAAGATCAGGATCCAGAGCTGGTTTTATGTGTCAGCTGCCTTTGCTCTGGCATTAGCTTTGCTTTAAAAGTTTTTCGTGGGTCTAGTGTATTTTTGGGTGGTGTAAAATAAAAATAACAATTTACAAATGCTCGTTTTGGCTCAGACCAAAACCCAACACCCCGTTTCACTCCAGGTCCTGGGTTGTGGGTCGCATTTGGGGTTTTGGTGAGCCAGATCTGAACACCCAGGACATTGGCACCATCTGGATTTTTACCCAGGTGTGAAGGCGAGGGCTGGGAGCAATGGGGGGGGTGCGGGTGGAGTGGGAGCGGTGCGGTGCTCACACCTGCCCCCACAGTGGGGTCGGATCCTGCACCAGCTCTCACCTCAGTCACTATTCCTGTTGCTATTTACATTTCTTTGGTTATTGCTTGTTTGCTGCTAGCGCTTCGCCTGCGCCAGGAGAACTGAAGTGACCGTTGGCCTTTTTGTCCCCAGTTTTTGTGCCTCATCCCAGCTTGAGGTGCTTGTGGCTGGCACGGGCACAGTGGCTTCATCAGCTGCTTTTCACCATGTCGGTTCTGCACAGAGGGGCTTGCCTGTTTAGGTTTTCCTTTGTTTAATTTAAATATCCCCTTGTTGAAGGTGCCGGTGGAGCTCTCTGCACCCACGGCACTGCCCCAGGCACGTCCCCACAGGAGAACCATGGCCAGCACCCAAGTGACTATCTGCACCCTCGAGTCTGGGTGCAAGGAGTGTAAGAAGAGGCAGGTACCTACACCCCTCAGTAGTCTTTAACCGAGTGCTGGACGTGGGCAGCCTCAGCACTGACAGCTGCTTCCAGCCAGCAATCACCTTCTCCTTGCAATTTCAGTTTAGTTCCCAGCAAAAGCCTTAAATTTAAGCCTGGGGGGTAACACCTGGGAAGAAAAGATAACTCAGGGCATCTGGAGCAATGATAGTTTCCAAAGGACATCCCCACATCCTGCAGCTGCCACAAGCCCTCGCTCCCACCTTGCAGCTACGGGCTGTGCCCAGCGCCCCAGCTCCCTTCAGTAGCTGGGTGGAAAAAAAGCTAATTTTCCTACCATATTTCCCCCCCCCCTCCACTCTGAAGGGAATTTTGAGACTTAATTATTTTCATTCCCTGCTAGACTAAATAATTAGGGGAAGGGACTGTTTTCCATAAGAACATTACGCTCCATACTCCACGGAGTTTATTCTGTTAATGGAAACTCTACACCTTAAATAGCCAAGGGACTTTCAAAATGAGTTAATGCCTTCGAAATGAAATTTCTGAGACCAAAGTTTGTAGGTTTCTTTACAACTCTAGAAATTATAGTATTTTTTCAAGTGTGATAAACTTAAAATGAGAAACAGGTGACTGATTAAAAATGAGGGTATTGTTGAGCACCCAGCCTAGCTGAGTGTGAAGCTTTACTTCAAGCACAGTGATGTTTGTGGAATGTGGATTTACAAAATATTATTGTGCAGCGGATAGTTCATAAAACACCAGCCATCATAAATCTGAACGGGAGGGCTTTGGCTGAGGAATTAATAAGTGTTTAGCACACCGTCATGGAAACAGGCTGCAACAATGAAAGAAAACAAAAATCAGGGGGTTGCCTACAGGGGGAGGGGGGGGAAAAAAGAGAATCAGGTTTATTTTTGACTGAAGTGTTCGGTGTCTCTGATATTAAATCATGTTCGCTTGAGGACCCTTATTCCAATTATAGTAGCACTTTGTTGGAAAAGCCCCAACACGTAGCTGAAGACCTGGGTTTGTAGAGGTGGTGTAATTTAAGGAGGCAGCACTTCCCGTTTGATGCTACCTGGCTGCAGGGATGCAAGAAGAGTAGAGCGTCTGGTATTCTTTGGTTTGGCTGCCCATTTATTTCCCATTTATGCCACAGCTATTAGGCTGCATACCCAGGGCCATGTTGGACTGGATTTTGGGCCATGTAGGTCGCCATGGGTGCTGGCAGGAGGTGTGGGTGGTTTCCTGTGGGACCTGCAGAGATGTACCACCCAAGCCGGGGGAAGGGCTCTGTTGTATCCCCGCCGTCTGGAAGTCACCTTGAGGGCTGCTCCCCTGGACACCCCCAGAAGCTGTAATGGTAATTTTGTAGTTATTGAGGGTGGTGCTGAGAGGAGGCAGGGTTGCTGGGGTTACTGGGAAATGGGGGCATCATGGGGATCTGGGTGGACGTGGCGTTTCTGTTCTGCAAGGTCTCTCCACAGAAGTCTTCAGAGGAGGCGGGAGTGGTGTTCATGGGCACGGGATGCTCTGTGGAGATACAAGTCTTTCTCAGGGTTTGAACTTGGTCTTGCTGAATCCCAAGTGGCTCCTCTCACCCCATGTCCTCCAAGTACCCATATGGTCCATGCAACATGACAGCGTAGGGAAGCAGTGTAAATCCGAGAGTCCCCAACGCCTGTCCCAGGAGCCCTGGTCTCCTCTGCGCAGAGGAGTAAAATATTTTGTGTGGCTTTCTTCCCACTGAAAAGCAGCTTTTCTAACAGTGAAAGGTGTCCTGGGAACTGCCAGGGTCCTCAGTGGTGAAAAGGTATAAACACATTCTTTGGGCTTCCTACCTGGGTTTTGCCATGGTGAAATGTGTTATTTTGGTTCTTTTCTTCTTCCCTTACTTTGTAAAAGAAAATCTTTATCATCAGTGTTAAAATTTCTGAAATTATCAGAAAGAAATGATTCCACTGCCCTGAGTGAAAACTTACAGCATTTTCTTTTGGTAAAACAATTTCAGCCTTTCTGCACTGTCAGGGATGGCAGAGCTCATCTCAAAGGGTCGGGATCTCCCCCAGGCTGGGAAATCTGGTTTCCAGCAACCTGTCGTGTTGGTGGCAGATACAGCCATGGGGCAGCTTCATCATTGCTGGTCTGTGGCTGTGGGAGCTCCTGCCTTGGCTCCATCATCGAGAGCATCGGCCACATCCCCATCACACCTGCAAAACACGGAACTGAAACCCACATGCTGGGGCTGCCCATGCTGAAAGTAATCCCAGCCAGTGCTGTGAGCCCCAGGGAGAGACAAGTTCCCTTGCCCAAGGTTTGCTCTGCCCTTGGTATAGATGCAGCCACTGAGCCTCCCTCCCTTTCTAACCTGTCCGTGAGGGAATAAACCCACTTTTCTCATCTCCCAAGAGAGCTTTGAGGATGCTCCAGCTCTGCAGGGTCAGACCTTGCAAGGAGCCTTGGAGAAAGAGAAGTCAGCGGCGTTGAAAAACAACCCATAAAACTGCCCTTATTCTGCAAACTTGGGCCAAGATGAATTTACGATCCCTCCTGCTAACGGGGCTAGAATAAGCAAGAAAGCCGATGATGGAGGCTCTGTTACTGTAATGAATTTGTACTTTCCACTGCCACTTGCTCCCTGATTTACAATGGAGCGGTGAACCTCAAGATAAAAAGAAGAAAAAAAGGCTAAACAAAACAAAACAAAACCCACCCCCAATTCTCAAAGACGCCCCATGTTTTGGTTTCTTTCTTCCCTCTCCCACCCTGCCTTGCTCTGTCAGGCCATTAATTCTAACAGAAACCACCGGCTCTGGTTTTTTCCCTCGAACCCCTCAGCTGTTGCAGGGAGACAGCTGCACCCTCTGGAACTAATTACAGCTGTCTGGGAGATTTAGCCCTCCATCCCAACAACTCCAGTATTGCTGCTAATTTTTAACACGTACAGTTGGAAGATGTCATAATAGGCTGATATATGATCGAATATTAAAAGTGCCACAGCGCAGCTGCTACCGGGCATCTGGCGGGATGAATATATTGATTTAAAAAATAATGCTTATTATTTTTAGCCTTTCTGCCCTCCCCGAGGACGTAGCTTTGCCTGATCCAGGTGGTGATGGAGAGTGGGTGCTTGCCCAGAAGGATAGTGGCAGGCAGCGGGTCCCGGCATCCCGTGCGGGGCGGTGGGTCCTTCTGGGCAGCTCAGTAGTCTTCCTTCTTCCCACCATGTGTACCAGGATCAGTGCTGTCACTGTTTCGTCTCCCCTCCCAGGCACTGCCATTGGGCTTGGAAGAACCTGCCAAAGGGACCCTTCTGTCTCTTGTCCTCTACCACTGCTGCTGTTACAGCAAGGAGAGCTCTCCATCTCCTGGGAAGAAATGTCTGACTTGCTTTATCCAACCCAATCTTGTTTCTTGCCTCTCGAGTGACTACTTTGCCCTTATGTGTCTGGTAGGGGACCTGTCCTGGCCTCAGCTGATTGAGCCTGATGCTTCTCCCAAGCCGTTTCCCCACCTGACTCTGGTATCTGCTGCCCAGTGCTTCGCAGGGAGCCAGGAGGAGCTGCCAGTTTGCCCTCACTCAGTAAATCCTGAGAAGCTGCTCGCAGCCAGGATTGTCCTTCCTGACCTTTCTGTCTGTGTCCTCTGAAACATGCATCTTGCTCATCCTTCTCCAAGCACGAGTGACCACCAGTGGCATAGGCTCCTAACGCAGGTGAAGTCAGATAGCTTCTCCATGCCCTTCTTGAAGATGTTCCCATTTCTCCAGGGCAGCAAACAAGGCTCACACATCCCTTCAGTCTCTGGCATTGGAGAGGGCTCAGAGACCTGTGGATCCCACCCACCAGCCAGAAGGTCTTTGAGCCCCAAAGCTGCACAAAACACCAAGCAATTGCTGGTAAGGTGATCTGCAGCCTGTAGCAGTTTCTCAGGCTGCAGGCGACCACGCGTGCGTATGTCTCGCCTGATTTACAAGCTGTCCAGGGCTCCAAGTGATGCTTGTAAATGCTGTGAGCCCTGAAATGATGGACTCTGGGGTGTTAATACTTCAGCTCTGTTAGTGCAGGAGTGCGTTCGCTTCCCGAATCCCGTGAAGAAGGAGCAGGTCCAGCAAGGCAGCACTGGAAGAGTTTGAAAATCCTGTAACTTCAGGACTGAGGCACCCATGTAGATTATAAATACTGGGGTAGCTTGTAAACTCTATGAGCCCTGAAATTAGGGGCTCCAGTGAGTATTAAACTGCAGCTTTTACATGCGTGAGTCTTGCAAGGAAAGATTCCAACAGGTTCCAGGTTTTCCATGTTTCTCCTGTAGCCTCTAACCCTGAGAAGGATGGAGAGGACAGATAGCATGGGGTCTGGATGCTGCCATCATATTTGGATGCTTAGAGGTGTTTGGGTGCCCAGAGAAGTTGTGGAGTCTCCTCTGGAGACATTCAAAACTCTCCTGGATGCGTTCCTGTGTGACTTAATTGAGGTGATCCTGCTCTGGAAGGGAGCTTGGACTAGAGTCCCTTCTAACCCCTAATATTTGTGATCCTGTGATTCTGATGCTCAGAGGTATTCTCACTGCAGTGATTTTGTCCTGCAGCACATTGGCTGCTGCAGCAGTGCAAAGGCTCTTTGGTACCTCCATTAACCACCACAGAAACCTTCAGGTCATGGCTCCCAGAGAAGCACTGGTGCTACAGGACAGCGAAGAGCTGCAGGCTGTGGTGTGCCAGAGCTTCCAGAGCTCATCGCTGGGTGAGTGGTTCAGCTCCTGGAAGTGGTTACAGGCTCCACAGCCCACAGAGCTGTGCAGATCCCTTCTCTGTGGAACTTGTCATCCTGACATGGACCATGCATCCCAACTCTGCAGCTCATGGCTCAGGTGGAGGAGGCTGGGGGAAGCAGAGTGAGTGGCTGGGACCAGGGGATAGCTGAATTTAGAGGTCTGGGGGTCAGAATGGGGGGCTCTTCAGATTGATTTAGGCTCTGAACTGAAGAGCCTGAAGCTTAGTCAGATAGAAAGGCAAACTTTGTGCTACAAAAATGCACCTTGGGTTGCATGTGGTCACTTTAATGCTCACACGGTTCTAGTTTTACATGCCAATCCCTTTGATAGCAAACATTCTAATAGACAGAGAACATATGGGAAAAATCATACCAAATCAGATGATAGAGATTCTTTAATCTGGCAAGCAAGCCCACTCAAAAGGGACAAGGAAGTTTTCATTCCAGAGGGTTTATAGGACAGTCCTGGAGATTAGGGAGAAGGTGCTTCTGGTCTGAGCATAGACTTGACACCTCCTGAGGTCTCCTAAGTCTGCCTCAGGAGCTCAGATGAGTCAGCCTCTCTCAGTGTTCTTCATCCCTGCCAGACTGGGCTTGCAGATAGCTCCTTCAGCACAGGGCACCCCATTATACCTGTGTTGTGGGTGTACACACAAGACAGGTCCGGCTGGGCAGAGGCTCTGCAGTCGCTTACCCTAGAACCAAACCCCAAAAGTCCTGGTGTGGCAGGCAGAGGGGCTTTGAGCAGGAGAAGGACTGACATGAAATCAGCCACGGAAGATTTTTTGGGAGGCAGATGTGTTTTTTTGAATTCAGGAAAGCAACCAAGCAGCACAGCTTGGAAACCTCTAACCATCCCAGGCAGGAGCCCGCAGGCTACCTGGACCTGCGGGAACGTTGCTGTTCAGCAATGCTTTAATTATTAACAGGAAATTTTGTGCTCCTGCAAAGTAAACACTGTGGGAGTAACACTTCAGCCCCCGTTTGACTTCTGCAGCTTCAGAAGAGGGGAGGGGGGAGAGAGGGTGTGGATCCGGCCCTGCCTGACAGCAACTGCAGGCCAACGTTTTTGGTGATGAGGTGCAGGTTTGTGCACCCCGAGCCCCTGGCCAGGGCTGTGGTGCTGCCTTCTCCTTTTCCCATTTACCTTCCCACCTCTGAGGGCTATTTCCCTGCCTTGCTGTGGCCCCCCATCCTCAGGCAGCAAGGAGGGGTGCAGGGGCGGCTTGGGAGGCTCTGCCACTGAGCAGTACGGCACTGGGGGCACCCCTCCATCCCGATCCACCCGGCCCTTACCCCTTGTTAAAATTAGAGCTGTTCCAGCGCAGCTCCAAATACATTACTCTGGGCTTCCTTGGATCCCCCTTTCATCCTCAGCAGAGGGGGAAACGTGGAGATATTTGTCCTGCTTTCATCCCAGCCAGGAGACAATGAAAAACCAGAGGGAACTGCAAGTTGCTTGCAAGTCAGCAGCAAGCGACGGGCACAATGAACAGCTCCATGCTAATGTGTTCTGCTAGGGGAATCGTTTCTGTACTGCTCCTCTGGGTACCCAGCAAGATTTAAATTGAGATGTCGAGATGGGATCGCGGGAGAGCTTTTAATGGGGTGCAGTTTCACCCCTCACCTGCAAGCTCCCCTGCTTCCCGCCCGAGCGCCGGGGTTACGAAAGTCAGCGCTAACGACCAATCTGTAGGAGTCGTCCCTAATTATTTTAGCAGTAGGAAGGAACTTTATGGCTGCCCGAGGTGCAGCCACGGGAGTGAGCAGCTGTGGGAGCGTAGTGCCCCGCTCAGTAGCGGGGTTTGTATTTTAGTAGTGAAGCAAAGCAGGTTTAAATGAGCATTGACATGACTTTGACATTTTTATATTGTGGGTTATTTTATGAACTTATCCAGCAAACGCAGCGATGCACTCTGCAAAGAGGGGACCACAACACTGGAGGACTGGGGTGTTACTCCTTCTCTTGTCAGCATGCCCTACATCAAGCAGGACCATACCTCCCGAACCGAGCGGCATGGTTAGCCTCCGAACGTGTTTCGCGACACTGATGAATGCTTCTTTCTGCACTGTTTTAAAATCTCCTTTTCTGTCAACTCCCAGGGCGGCCAGAAAACAGATGCGCTCCTAGCCCTGCTAATAAGCTGTGGAGCAGAAGGAGCAGCCACTGGCTGGGGCAAAGGGATGCTGGGGGAGCTGGAGCGGGAGTCAGGCTCTGTACCTAAAAATATCCCAGACAGAAATACTCCACAGTTGTTCTCAGAAAAGGGGGGGAAAAAAAAAAGGTTTTATTGCTTTTATTATTATTCTTTCAAACTGGGTTGTAGAGAGGTGTGTGGAGCATGCAGTGGTGGGGTGGGAGCACACAGGGTGGGGGTGTTAAAGCTCCTCTTCCTTCTGCATTATTCCTAAATTGCATCAGGAGGAGTCTGGGAGCTCCCTGGTACCTTGCTCCAGCAAGGGTGGTTGCATCACTGCCTTTAGCTAGGGGTATCCTGGGGATGGATGGAGCTCTGGGATGCAGGAGCCAGCTAGGCTGAGCACCCTCAAGCTGATTTCTCTATCCAGCTATGGAAAGCCTCCAAAACCCCACTGTCAGGGACAGTAAACAGGGTCTGACCCCTCTCCAACTCCGTGGTGGTGCCACGGTGGCTGTGCTTTGTTTCTCTGCAGGTGGATCAGAGGGGAACACTTCAAGTACAAATTCAGCCAACCCGGCAGAAAGCACGCCAGCGAGGGGAGGTGGTGGATTCGGAAGAGGATCGGCCCTTACTTCCCCCCCATCAACCTCCAGGGCCTGAAGAAGTTTTATGAAGACAGGAGTTGGCCGTACCCACTGCAGGACTGATGGAGGAGGACAAGCAAGGTCGAGGGACAGGCTGGGGGAAGAGGAACAGTCAGCTCCTTACAACCTACACTTCTTGCCTCTGTAATTTTTACCCAGATCCTTGTTTACACATTGGTTACAGAAGGTTCTGCACCAACCTATCCACCTGCTGTTGTGGTCTGGTTTTTTCTGCCCTGTTTCTTTCTGTTCACCTTCTCACCACAGCCGTGCCCGGGGGTTCCTTTCCTTTGCCAGGCTGCGCCGTTTGGAAATCACCAGCTCTATCATTTGGGAAAAAGGTGAACAAACGCTGTGATGAGTTTTGGGTAGGTGTTGGTGTTGCTTTCCCCAACTTGATGCATTGTATGATGGCTGAGGAGGTGGAAGGGGAGATTTCAGGGCAGTCTCTGCCTCAGCCAGTGTCCCCCAAGCTCACAGGTTCCCCGAAGTCTGGCAGCAGGCAGAGCAGCCGGCACACATGGAGGTGATGCTGCCCGACACGGGGCATTGCTCCTCCCTCCCATCCCAACGCCATCCCAGCACTGAGCCATCAAAGCTGCTTTATTCCCAATGTGGCTGTCCCCACACTGCCCTCGCTGTCACCCTGGGAAGGGCCCGGTCACCACCTTCTCACCGCAGGTTAATGACAGGGATGAGCTATGTGTCCTGCCCACCAGGCATGGTCCGGCTCTCCCACAGTTCGTCCCCAGGGCAGCACAGTGGGCTGGGGAAAACACCCTGGGACCTTACCCTGAATTTCCCCTGTCCCTCCTATTTGCTTTGGAGCCTCCCCTCATCTCCCTTAAGGTTTAAAATCCCCCCAGCCTGTCCTGCTGTGTGGGTTTTGCTGGGTGAGCCCAAATCAGTGATGGAAGTGAGAGCAAGAGCATGAACAGCATCTGAATCTGGCCGGAGTGGCCTGTAATAATTGACTGCTTGTTAGCACGTTCTGCCTCACAACGTTTTTTCTTGCAGGGGAAAAAAAAGAAGATCAAAGCCACGTGTGTAACGCATAAACCCCCGTTGTGTCAGGGCTGCCTGCAGAAAGCCACAGGTTTACAGAGAAACCCAAAATAGCTCCTTGCTGGAGCTGCCGTTGCGGGCTCTGTGACTCAGCCCCAAAAAGACAAGCGCAGCCCTGTGCAGCTGCCCCGTCCCATGTCCCATCGCTGCCGATGCCCGTGGGTCACCCGGCCGGCAGCAGCCAGGTTGGAAAGGCGGCTGGAGTCAACAAGTCTGCCACCAGCCCCACCGCATTTAAACGGGGCTTGTTTTAACGGGCTCTGGCCTGGGAGCGCAGACGCGCGGGGCTGCACCTTCCTGTTTGCTTAACCAGGGGGTTTATAACTGGCGCTTTCTGTCGGCGGTCCCAGGGCTGAGATCCGCCTGTCTGGGGAGCTGGCGGAGTTCGGTGCCGGAGAAGTCTGACCCAGGAGGAGCCAAGCATCCCGCAGGCACATCCAGCTGCACGGGCCCCAAGGAGTGGGCAGGGAGATGCTCAGAAAGGGGCTTGCCAGGCTTTTTGCCTTGCCCCCACCCCCGCCCCCCCAGGGAGGAATTCCAGTGGCTGGAAAGCTTACCAGGGCTTTCACCCTTTCAGAGCAAATTCAGCCTAAGCTACATGCAAGGGGGGAAAGCATTTCTGTGTGCCAGGCTCTGAAGCTTGCGGCAGAGCTATCCTTCCCCAACCTGGTGGGGACTAACGGGCACCATGGGAGGCAGAGGTGGTGGCCGCATCTCTGCCTCCATCCCCAGGGCTCATCCAGCTGAGTCCATTCCTTCCCAGGCAGGATGTGCCAGAAGCAGACAGATGTGGGGTTTGGAAGAAAAGCAAGTCCAAGCTGGGAAAAGCAAACCAGCAGGTAACTCTGGCATTGGCGCAGGGTGGCATGGGCTGTGGATGTGGGCACAGAAATGCCATTTCACACATTTCTTCCCCCTTTTTGACTGCCTGTACCGAATGGGCACCACTGAGAGGGTATTTGTGGAATTGGATTAAAGCAAACAGCTCTTGCAGGACTAGAGGGAGCTTCACACATTTTAAAAATTTTTTTTCTAAAAGTGTTAAAACAGGAAAAAATCATCTCCTGCATCAGGAGAGCAGCCTGGCAGAGTGCCTGCCCTGCTGTGCCTCACTGGGGACAAGCCAGCTCCCGTGGCGCCAAGGGGATGGTCGATAAATAAGGTGAGCTCTGCATGTTGCAACACTTACTTGTGTTTGAGGGAGCTCCTGGTGTTGTATCCAAGCGCCTGATCATCCCGGTGAGCCCGTTTGGGCTGCCAGGACTGTGGGAGCACAGCTGTCCTTTCACAGCTCTCCCTTCCCTTCTCCCATGCATCCAAGGGCATGTTTGCAGGGGGCTCCCTCTTGGTTTGTGGTTTCCTGTCACGTCTATCTGCTCCATCTCCAGTAGGTCCAATTCAGGACAGCCAGAGGGAGTGGGAGGACCCTCTCATGGCTTCATTCCTGAGGGCTGGGAGGGTCTGAGGTCCTGTAGGACTGGCAGTGTGGGCTCTGTGGGGTCCCAGGAGGTGCCCAGCTCTGCTGGGGATGAGCCAGCCGGTAGGGAGTGATGGCAGGCAGCTGGCACCTGAAAAAAGCCGTGGCAGCAGCAGAAGTGTGGAGGGCACTGCTTGGAGCTGTCGTGCTCCTGCAAGATGTTAACGCTCTTGGCTGGGACTGGGAAGGTCCTGTGTGTTATCCGGTCTTTTTCAAACCAAGACAAATGGTTTAATTGGGAGGCTTGGAGCAATGTATAGGGCGCTCCAAATTGCAAATCACATTTATGACTCAATTGTGTTTTCCTAAATATTTGCCATAGTTGGAAACCAATGCTCTTGTGCGAACAATGGAAGAACATTTTGTTCTGATTACCACGAGGAGGGATGAGGGCAAATGCAGTGGCCCTGCATCTCACTCCCATTATCGTCCTTCCTGGCTTGGCCAACCTGCTGAGGGGCTTGGGGACCATGGAGGCCAGGTTGTGTCCAAGAAGATCCAGCATAGTTCTTGGGTAGGGTTTCACATCTCGATGGCCATCGTGAGAGATGATGGCATGGCTTCACATCAAGCATCTCCATCTGTGTGAGCTCAGGCACTGCCTGCACTTACCTCGCTGCCAGGCATGGTTTGCAGCATGTTATTTATTTTTTTTATTTTCTTCTGCCATGGCTGGAGTTGGATGCACTGAGCAAGGCTGAACCCTGTCCCATGGCCCTATCTCACCTCGTGGGACCTTGGGCAGGACTTTTTCAGCAGGTGAGCTGGCCGAGAGCAGCACACACCATCCCTGTGCTCCCTGGCCTGACAGGATTATGGAGCCTCCCATCAAAAGGTGCTTTTCACCTTCCCAGTGCCCGGAACAGCCTGGCACCACTCCCAGGCAGGGGCTTGCCACAGCAAAAAGCCATTTGGGGTCCTACCTCTGTGGCTGCAGCCATACCTCTGCCAGGGATCCCTGCCTTGGGATGCTCCAGGCAAAAATGGGGCTTTTAAGTCATTGTTAAAAGCAACCCTGCCCCCCTACCATGCACTCTGCTCCCAGTCCCTATCTGTCCTTCAGCTCTAATCCAAACAAGGTGGTGGGCAGCCCCATCCACCTCCGTGGGTGCCAGGGAATCGGCAGCTTTGGTAACAGGGGGGGCGAGGGTGCCCCCCTGCATATGTGACAGGTGATGGGTGATGGATGGCCCCTGGGCATCCCTCAGGGGCTGGTCACTGGCAGCAAATGGTGCCGGCCTCCCCCCTCCCCAGTTTAATTTCTTTTGGTTTCCAACCGCTGGGTCAGGGCTAATGGAACCCAGACCGGTGTTTCCATTCCTGTTTGCTCTGCATTGTGCTTGTTAAGATTTTTTTTTTTTTTTCCTTGTCTCTTTTCTTTTTTTTTTTTTGTTTTAAATCAAAAATTCTTGCTCCACTCCAGAGCACGGGCTGGAAGATAATACACATTCAAAGGCAGCGAGGAAGGTGCACGCAGGGGATTAAATTAAAAACGTTTCCCTGGGACACAAATTTTTTAAAGAAAAGCAACAATTATTTCGAGGGGCTGAGGAAATCGGAACCACATTGTGTTATCTGTTGACTAGAAGTTTTCTTGGAGAGATTTTTTTTTTTTTTTTTTACCCTGAGCTATGGACTGGAAGTAAAACTTTGTGGCGTTCCCAAGTCAGCGCGCCGTAAATCTGTTTGAAAGATAACTCTGTCTGAGGTCTGCTCCTGCCAAGCTCCTCTTCTTCAGCTAGCTTTGAAGATGGGAGTGGGACACCCACCAGCACCCGGCTGACAGGATTAGGCTCCCGACATCAACTCCACGAGCTCTCAGGCACAGGGTTTGGGTTCATCAGTCAAAACACCGATCAGCTGAACGCTGCTCAATGACAGCTCTCTTATCACAGCTGCATTTTCCCAGCTCATCCCCTGATCCAGAGCCTGATCTCATCCCACGCCCTCCCACCGTTTCTTTGTGAGGTCCAACCAGGTCCCAGAGCTGCTGGTGTGGAGGGGGGGAAGGACGTGGCGGGGCTGGTCGCCTCCTGTCAGCCCTGGGCAGTTCAGGCTCCCACCACGGCCAGAGCATCTCAGGGGATGTTGTTGGATCAAAAGTAATTGGCTTTATTTTTTATTTTACTTTCCTAGACAAAAGTTATTGACCCTGGGGTGTTTTGATGCATGTATTGACCCACATGCATCTCCCAAAAGCTGCACACCTCTGCCCATGGCCATCGGTGGCTCTGCTGCAGTGCTGGGTGCTCTGCAGCCCCTCAAGTGCGTCACCCACAAAATCATGGGGAAGAGGAAATAGCTAGGAGAGACCCTCCTCTGTGTGCAAATTAATTGACACTTCCTCCCCAGCTCCTGAGCAGGGTCCCCATGGGGAATAGGTGATGCGGGGGAGGGGGGAGCGTGTCCTCAGGGAGCCCCTGCACAGAGGACGTTGGCATCATGCAGCCCCCTCAAAATGCGTTCTGCACGTGTTTGCCGGGGATGGACTGGACTCAGGACACAACGCCTTCATCCCTGCTGGAACCTGACTGTGCTGCTGCATTCAGTGCTCAGAGATATCCCGCTGCAGAGACCCTTCAGCCCTCCAGCGTGGGAAGGTGGCCCAGGCTCCCTGCCCCGCAGCATCCCAGCGCTGGGGCTGTGTGATGTGAGCCCTGTGGCCTCCAGGAGGTATGCAGACACTTTTGGGAGGGTTGAGGGTGTGACTTGTGTCCCCAGAGCTTCCTCCGTGGGTAAATGTGGGTTTAGAAGGGTCCCTGCTGCCATGCTGGATGGGGGAAGGAAAGGGTGGAGGGGCTTCTATGTGTCCCCCGGGGAGCGGATTCACTGGCTCAAGGACACTCGTGTTTGACCCGTGCTGAAGGCCAAACTCCTGTCCCTGTACATGGTGGGGACATGCTGGACAGGGAACCACACTGGACCTGCCAGTGCTGCCCCTTTCACCCTGGGATCAGCCCTCTAGCCCCTGAGTTTCCCTCCCTGGATGACCCAACAGAAGGCATTCAGTGTTCTGCTGACCCAAACCCTGTGTTCCCACACACCCAGGAGTTACTGCGAGTTCCTGATGGCTCTTTCTTGGGGCAGGCTGTCCCCTTCAGCTCTGGTTCCTATTGCTGTAGAAGTTTACTTCTTGGATTGATTATTCCCCCACCCACCCATGCGATTGCAAGGGGTTTTTCTTACTTCTGCAACCCTCCAACCTGCTGCCAGCTCCCTGGAGGCACCCACTCTGCCCCACACCCAAAGCCAGAGCTCCCCATGGTGAGTCCTGGGGTGACCACCTCAGCAGGTACTGCCCCAATGATTCCAGGTGGCAGGAGGTCTGGGCTGCAGGATTAGACCAACTTTTTTTTTTCTTTTCCCCTTTTTTGCCAAGATTACAGTGTTTTGAAAGCATGAGACCCCCTAGCAAGCACAGCTGGGTTTGTGTTCCCCCACATTGGCCACCAGCTGCTGTGGGGTCGGATCCTGCAGCCTTGGCCGAGCTCATCTGGGCTGCTCTTCTCCCCCCCCTCCCAGAAAAAGAAAGCTCCCTGGGCTGGTTTTTTAATAACACATATAAATGTCTATTCCTGTTGATGCTGCTGTGGAACACAAAGTGAATCTATACGGGCAGATGGATTTTAGCTCAAATCTCTCAAACACAGGGACCGGCTAAATCGATCTGTGCTTGCATCATTTGGGAAGTCCCAGCAGTGTGGTTTTCAGAGCAGGCTGGAAGGGATGCTGCCCATGTCGTGGGTGGTATGGGAAGCTGGCTCAGACCGTCCTGGGGTCCCCACAGGGGCTGGGTTCTTTGGTTACTTCAGTACCGTGCCCGCCAGGCATGGCTGTGGCTCAAACATCATTGAATATAAAGTTACAAGGGCTTTCAAGGTTCTGTAGATCATCTACCTGTCTCCAAGCCCTCCAGGGGAGCTGTCTTCTGGTGGGAAGACAGAAACCTGGGCTGCGTGTTAATGCGCGGTGAGTTTACTCTCCCACAGGTATTTAACATTCAGCTGGAAAATCTTCAGCAATGGATTTATATTTGGAAGTTCTGCTTTCCTAACAGGGTTTATTTCTCCTGCAGAAATGCAGCGAGGTTCCCAACTCCATCATCATCCCGCTGGTCACTGGGCCCCAGGGGGACATCAGCCCCTTGCCAAACCCCCTCAGAGTGGCAGCCTTCCTTTTTACAAAAGGAAGATTTGGGGGGGGAGGGGAAGTCATTCCTTCCTTTTGATTTTTTTTTGAGACCCACCCAGGTCCCGTTTTCAAACCTTTCTTGGGCTAAAAGCAGGGTTTTGATCCATGTTTTGGGAACGTGGCCACTGCAGTGGGGCCGGTGGTGAGGAACTGCCGGAGAACGTGATCTCGTGCCTGTGCTGGTGTCCTTGTGCCAGGCTCACGGTGCAGTTCTGGCATTACCTGTAGGAGCAGCCAGAGATCTCCTTGTTCCTGGATCATTTATAAACTGTAGTTATTTGTTAGAAAAGCAGCCAACCTTCAGCCTGGGAGTCCCTGTAGAAAACGCACATATTTGTGTCCCTTCCCAGCTGCTCTTAGAAGCTGGCTTTACTTTAACACATATTAAAGGAAAGAGCTTTTTTCCTTCCCAGTAGATTAAGTTTGGCTAAACAATTCAGTGTGAACTGCTGGGCATGAGGCAGAAACCTGTAGGCTAAATTGCCCAGCTGCTATAAGTTTAGACCAGCATGGGATGAATTTCAGGATCGTATATTAGTTTTCATTTAATCTGATTATTCTGGGCTGGAGTTCCTGGAGGGTCTTCAGGTTATTGTCAGTCAAAAGAATCTTTAAAAGCTTCCATTTGCACTAAACTTTTCCCATTAGAAGTCTATTTTCATTATGGATCGATTTTTATTGTAATGAAAGAATTATTCTTCCAACCCCCTGCCTTTTTTTTCCCCCCAGCTGGGGTTAAGCTGGAGCTGCTGCAGGGGTTTTGCCACTCCAAATGCCATTTTTGTCTTTTGCTGCAGCCATTGGTTTGGTTGAAGGAGCTTGGGCAGAGGATGAGGCGGGCAGATAATGCAGAAAAGCATCTCCTCTGCTCCCAGCGATGCTTCCTGGTACACACCTCCTCATCCTCAAACCCCTTCCTCACTGGGAAAATGCACTAAGTGCCTGGAATCCTGGGGGAATTTCTAGCTCAGAAGTCTCGGAGACTAATGCAGGACTAATTGATCTTAAAAGCCTGTTGCTGGATGGCTCAGAGTCGCGACGTCAATTCATGGGCTGGTTTCTATCTGCCACCGCCTCAGCTTCCAGCCTGGGGACCAGCACAGCCTGGCAGGGGGATCCAGTGGGAGCAGTCCCCCCGGGGCCAGGAAGGAGCAACTTCCCTCCTGCTTTTTGGTGGCAGGACCATCCTTGTCAGGTCTGTCCTTTGGGAAGAAGTGGCAGCTTCAATCTTCCCAGCACTGAGCTGAAGGCACCTCTCCAGGGCATCCATCCCGCCTCACCATGTTGCTGCAGGGGGGGAGGGAAGGGCCCAGAACCCACCATGGGGCTGTAGTAGGACAAAACCAATACAGAGACATCCAGATATAAACCTGAAACCTGTGCTCTTTATTTACACAGGATTTTACATTGGATGTGCCAGTCTGAACCTTCTCCCTGGAGTCCACATGCCATCCATGCAGCTCTGGTAGGCGATCCCAGTGCTGACCCACTGCAGGACCAGGACCACACCAGCCTGGTGCAAGGCTCCACAGGGACACCCACATCCCGGTACCTTGTTGCTGCTTAAAATTCCTCTGTTTGCTCAGGTTTTGCATTCAGGCAGGTGGGGAGGGTGAGCTGAGCTGTGGGACCAAATCATCCCCATGCAAGCTGTGCCCCAGCCATGATGGGCACCACGCAGGTGTCCTGCCCCCGATGGCATCGGGATTTTCCATCCTGCTCTGCCTTGTTCTTCCCTGTGAGCCAGCAGCCAGGACAAGCCCTTGCCTTCCTGACTCAGTGGGATCTTGCCATGCCCTTCACGTCACCAAAACACCAGGTTCTCCCCCCGTTTCCCCTGGCACAGGCTGGGAGCCTGCTTCCTCTGCAGTAGCAGCTCTGGATAAGGTTGCACATAGCTGAGCTTTCTCCCCGTGCGTGCCTGTGGCTGTGACAATTATACTAAAATCATGCCACCTGCAAGCAGTTAGTTAGAATAATAAATAAGTGATAGATTATCAAATAAAGCATTGGCTTCAGATGAGGTCATCCTGGCACCGTGTCGTGGGTCTCGGAGGGTTTGCAGGCTGCTTTCCTGCTGCTGATGGGCTAAATAGCTCTTGTATCAGTCAATAAAAAAGTTGTAGAGATTAAAGAATCAATTAGGCATTAGCCAAAGGGGCAAAAGCGTAACCCAAACATGCTGATAAAATCCAGTAGGTGATTATGGGAATGGTTCTTATTTCGTTTTACTTTAGAAAGGAGTAATTGCTTGTTATAGAGCATGGAGCAACCTGGACTGGATAGTTTTCCAGCTTTAGAGAGGAGGAAATCCTAGCATTCGGCTGACTAATGCAGAGACATGCTGCACTTTAGAGCTGAATGGGGGTTTTTTTTGATCCTTACTTTGAGGAGCATCATTTTGTCCCTGAAAAACTGGCCAGGAAAGTTTGGTCAGTTAGTTGGTGCAGCCTTGGCCCAGAGCATCCTTACCCACACCAGTGCACATGTTTGGGGTAAGGAAAGATGCTCCCAGGGGAGGCAAGAGGGATGGGACCTGAGTATTTCAGAGCCCCGGGGCTCTGCTGCTTATCCCACAAACTTTGATTAACCAAGTAGAATGTGATCAGCTGAAAAAGCATTGAGGGGTATATATATTAGAGTTTTTCTTCCAGGATTTACCATATGGGCCTTCCATTTTCCAGGAACACATATCAGCAGCACTGGCCCTGGCTGGCAGCTTGCAATCAGTAATCAGGCTGCACAGTGTCACATTCTGCTAACCCATGTGTGCATTTATTGTTAGTCTAGTGCAAAGCCTTTGCCTGATTTCAGGCCAAAAATGGGGAGTATCCGCTGGGGGCTGGCTTGTCGGGAAGGAGCAATCAGAGCATCTCACCCAGCATCCCCAGTGCCCATGGGTTGCTCCTGGGATGCAGCAGCTCCAGAAACCTTGTCAGGGGCAGGGGGGTGAGCAGCAGAATGGGTCACTCTGGTTTTGCCTTTGTGTTTCTGCAGCATTTGCTAGATCGTTTGCCAGGAAGAAAAGTTCAACTGAATTAGCACCTTTTTTTTCCCCCTCTCTCTCATTAAGATGAAATGTTTGGGTTTAATAGGGGAAAAAGCATGGAGTGCAGCATTTCAAGTAATTTCTGCTTGGAGCTGCTTCTGAAGGGGAAGCATGATGCTTTCAAGTGGATTTTTAAGTTGTTCCCACCCTACAAGAGCATTGGCTGCTCAGTGCTCCTGTGCAGAGCAAACATTCATTTTGCGATGGAGCAGCTCGCCGGGAAGGGCTGCTCCGCCTGCACACTCCCTCCCTTTCCTGCTTAAGAGAGAGAGATTTACAAGCAAAAAAAAAAAACCCCAAAAAAGTAAAACCCGAGCCATCCTACAGGCGCCCAGAGCCTGGGGTTGCTTTGGAGGTGGCACAAGGACATTACACCATGGAGCAGCAGCCGCCAGCATCCCCTTTGGTGGAGCACACCATGCCAGTGTGCCTGGCCGGGTCCCGCTGCCCGCGTTCCTTCCAGCCAAGCTCCCAGCTGCCTGGCCCCTCCTGGCCTGGATGCTTATATATCCCTCACAAGACGTTATTTTTATGGCACGTATATAAAGCGTGCACACAATGTACATCACCGCCGGGCTGGCAGCGCCTCGCAGCCCTGAGCCAACCCGGACTGGAACGAGCTGTTTATTGCTCTGTGCCCTCACCTCCCAGCTCCCATGTACGTGCCTGGGTGGGTGAGATGGAGAATTTGTTTTTCCCTTTGGTGGTTTTTTCCCTTTTCGCAGGTCATATACCACCGGGCTATGCCATGGCCACAGGCAGACTGCCTTGCTCGGGTTTGTTTGAAGAAGGTTGGAGAGTTTACTGGAGCTTGGCTGGGGAGGTGTTTGCTCCCCACCAATGCAGGCAGAGCTGCATCGCCGCTGCTGAGGGATCGCTGCTGAGGCATCACTGCTGAGGCATCGCCTGGCTTCCCGTGTTCCCGTGCACAAAGAATGTAACAAAAAAATAGAAGCCTGAGGCCTAGCTGCCTGGCTGGCCTAAAAACTCTTGCAAAAGCTAATTTTGCTCGGCTAACGATGCACGGCTGCAGCATCAGGAGGGGAAGGAACACACTCCGGGCTGGTGCAGGACTGGCCGCCGCTGTGGCGA
Source organism: Zapornia atra (assembly GCA_013400835.1). Classification (NCBI taxonomy): domain Eukaryota; kingdom Metazoa; phylum Chordata; class Aves; order Gruiformes; family Rallidae; genus Zapornia; species Zapornia atra. Next base: position 42,365 of record VZTU01027666.1, on the reverse strand, counting down.
GGAGTTTGGTTTCAAGTGCAGGGGAAAAAAGAGCCCGATCCTCGCTCGGGGGCTATGCGCCACTAATCCCCTGTTTATTCTCCGTCTAGCCCAGCCGCCCACACTCTCCTAAGCTTTTGTTCATTAACAAGGTCCAGGGTAAAAAGATACCTCTGCTGCAGCTGTTCTGCCGCACCAGCGCATGGCCCCGGCACGGCCGGAGAGCGGTCAGTATCAGCACAGCCGCATCCTCCTCCGGCCCAGCCCCGGCACAGGGCAAACTCCATCCTCCCAGAGCAGCTCGGGATTATTTCGGCCGAGGACCACGGTGCTGCCCTGCTGCTTGTCAACTCGGGTGAAGGTTTCGTGCTTTTAAGAAGGCAGCAACACATAGGAGGGATCGGAACTGTATCTGCGGGTGAGCTCTGGCGGCTGATGTAAAGCCAGACAGCTCTTTCGTGCTGGGTGTGTTAACCCCACCAGTGCCTAACCAGCGTGAGCAACCCCGGGTGCTGCCCCAGGGCCTGTACACTTAATTGGCAAATTAATCTTTGTCTCTTGGGCCAAATTCAAGAGCCAGCTGCTGCTGCCCTGAAGTGATGGAAAGCAGGGGTCTGAGTGGGAAAGAGGGATCTCCACGCACCAGGTTACAGATCCAGTTTTGCTCCCGATAAATGGCTGAAAGAGGCAAATCCCTTGTATATAAGATAATAATTATTAGTAGTAATTTATCATTAATCTTTAATTATTAATAATAATGCAAGTGAGGAAATAGGCAGATAAATATCCTTTGGAAACAAAAAGCCAGGCGATAGGGCAGGGCGGCATTGTTCTTATCTCCTGGAATAAAGTAACTTTTATACAGGCTAAGAAAGTTTTGCAGAGCTTTAAACAAATTCAGAAGTGACTGAATTTATATGACTTCAGCCTCAGAGATGACCCAGCCTGTCCTCAGGTAGGGTCATACCTACAATGGGCGTAGCACCCACATAAGTACAAGGGGTGTTCCAGCCACCACCAGCCCTGCCTGCAAGGGAGCGCAGCAGGAGCCAAGCTTTGCTCCTTGAGTGGGACGTAGAGGCCACGAACCAACAGCAGAGAAGTTGGAAGCTGAATCAGAAGACAAGGATGAGAAGTTGCACTTCTCCCTGTCTCCAGAAAGACCTTCAGCTCCTCCAGGAATGGCCGCACCATGCAGACAACCCTTGCCCCAAGACCCCTCTGCAGATCCGAGCACTCGCCTGGCTGTAGGCTTGCCAGAGCTGGAGCCAGCTGCGGTGAGACCGGACGTGCTGGTTGCAGGGCGAGCTGCGGGTGGCTTGGTCGGCCACTTGAGACATCCCAGCACCCCTTCCCACTGGCTCCTTTTCTCTAATTAATTGCATTTTCTGTCCCTTTGTGGCACGGGCACACGCTGGCTGTGGAGGGGCAAGCGGGGAGCGTGCAGCTGTGGGCTCAGCATCGGAGCAGCCATCTGCAGCACCCGCCCCAGAAGAAAGCCTCGCAGCTGCGTGTGCCTGGTACCAGCGGTACCCGGACAAGGTCATTCATCACCAGGAGCCCGGGCAAGGAAGCTTGGCAGGGAAAAGGAGGATGGCAACCACAGGAGGCAAATCTTAAAAATACTCTGCGACAGTGGGTATTGTATCTGTGGCCTTGGAGCTTGTTTCCTTTTGCTGTTAAAGAACGGCAGGATGCCTCTGTTGTGTCCTGTGTGGGATGGAGCAGCCCCAGTGTGCCTCCGTTGGGCTGATCCTGCCCATCAGCAGAAGGAATGAGCCGTGCCCCAGGTCCAGCTCTGCACTGAGAGGCAGGACCAGGAAGCGGCACGGGTACCCCTTCCCTAGAGCCATGGCAAGGGGGTATGAGCATTTAAATCAGCAATGCAGCATGTTGGATTATGTTGGTGGTTATGGAGGGTGCCTTCACAGACACCCTTCCTTACTATCTTCCCCTGGCCTGTAGACTCATCTATGCTAGTGGCAAATGACAAGGGAGAGCAAAACGCGTGAGCTGAGCCTTACAGGTACTTATGGATCTCCAACTCCACTGGCTCTGGTTACCTGAAATGCTGCTGATGGCTCTGACCCACTTTCACAGTTGTCTCTCTGGCAGCAGCTGAAGGTCCACACTGTGAGTGTCACAGCATCCTTGGAAGTATGAATGATGTGATGGTCCGAGTTTCCTGGGTGGGGAAACTCATGTTTTCCACCCCCAACCTGGTCCCCCTCCCAGCCATTGCTCGGTCTAGCAGGGAGCCAGTGGAGACCCAACGGTGATGTCCACAGCAGGCTCTGACATTGCCTCTAGTATCTCTTCTTGGCCCCCAGTTCACTGAAGAGGACAGTGGGTATCAGGAGCTGCATGAGGAACAGGGGCTGACCCCAAAACCCCACCTGCAGGTCTCTGGACAACACTGACTCCACCAGACCCATTGGTGAGGACAGCTTTGCTCAAGCAAGACGGGATCTGGTCACCTTCCCAGCAGAAAGAGGTGAGAGCCAGGGGAGAGCGGCCGCGCGGCACATCCCCACAGGGAACCGGGGACAGGGGTGGCCACGCGGAGCAACATGCCTCAGCCCAGTGATGCATTTCCAAACTGGTTTTCTCTCTGTGGGATGCTCTGTCTTTCCTGTTTACTTGTTATTCTGGAAATAGAACAATAAATAATTTATTGCCGATCGGTTGGCGCGCGTCCGACCTGTCAGTTAAGTTGATTTTAACTGGCCAAGTGTCAGGGCAAAAGGCCAGGAACGTTGTGCTAGGGAACAGTCAACACCACAATTATAAGATTAACACCTTGTTTAGTGGTCAGATACTGTCAAGTGGTAAAAGATTGCTCCGGTTCGTCTCTATAGAGCATCGTTCACAAATTACCTTATTAAGCAGGATCTTGCTCGCGGTCGGCTCCCTGCACCTGTGTCCTCAGATATTTCCATTCATGGTGGAGAGGAGGCCAACACTCGGTCGGGGCTGCGCAGCTGCAGGAGCATTATTCCCTCTTACCATATTTGCATATCAATGAGCCCCTGATTAATATTTAAAGAGCCAGCTGTCCGAGCCACCTATGAAAGAAAAAAAGCTCTGTGAGGTTTTTATTTTATTTTTTTTTAGGGATAACACTCACTGCCCTTTATCAAGTATTTTTACACCCCCCCCCCAATTCTTTTATTTAAAAAAAAAAAAAAATGCCAGGGAAAAAATATGAAACGCCATCAGTGAGTTATCAGTGAATGAGTTGTGCTGCTCTCAATGCTTCTCAGTCCTTTTGTGCCATAGTTGCAGCTGCATCAAGCAGGTTTTTAGGGGCAGGAGCCCAGCGCTGGCGCCGACGGGCACCCATGGGAACTGTATCTACGGGCAGCTCGGCGTGAGCATGAGGCCTGGGAAACGGGCAGCATCCCTGCTGGCAGGGTAGGGGCTGCCTCTCCTTTACAGGATGTATTTTCACGCCTCTGGCTTCCCCAAGCTCTTGTTTGCAGGGCTATGGCTGGTGCCGATGTCCCTGTAGTCACTGGGAAAGGGAAGGATGCAGCCAGGGATGCTGATGGTGGCCCATCAGTTAACAAGAAGCAGGACACAAAGTAATGGAGCGGGCTGATCAATAAAAATGCCAGCAAAAAACTCAGAATTGGCATTTTCCATGCCACCCCAGCACTATTAATTGCCAGGCAGTTTTGTTTCCAGGCTCAGAAAGCTGTCAATTTAATAGACTAGTCTCTTGCCATTTCTTTTTTCCTTGAGCATTTGTCAATAATCCTCCAACAGCGGCAGCTTTGTTATCCCAACTAATTGGAGTCAAGTAGGGCTGAGAGAAAAGGTTGTTCACACCCGAGCCCTGGGAAAAAATGCAAAAGGATTTTAATTTTCAATAAAATATGCAGATAAGTAGAAATTGACAGTGGGGAATGGGATCTGGAGGCTGCACGAATAATGGTGCTGCTCAGACGACGGTGGCTCGAGTGGCTTAATGAGGAATCTGAACAGGTCATTGGTGATGCTGGTGACTCTGGGGCTGGGGGGGTGGTGTGTGGACCTTACCTCTGCCACCTGCATGGTCGCCCATGGGAAACCACTGGTTCCAGGTACTTTTTAGTCTTTTAATTGATATTTCTTGGGTGTGTGAGGTGAGCAAGCCGTTTATCTGACTGGTCAAGCCTAGCTGCAGCTGGTGGGGAAATATCCTCCGGTCACCCTTTGTTATTTTCATATACAAATGAGGGAAATTTGGGCACCCCTTCATAGCAGCAATGGGATCACTGTGGGATGCTGCAGTTCTCGTGATGGCCCCTCTCTGCCTCCGCCACTGTCCCAATTCCTGTGACCACCAGCTGCTACAGATGCAGACACTTGTGCCCTGCCCATCACTACCTATTGATCCACCTGGTGGCAGATGGTCTCTTCTGCTGGTGCAGCCTCTGGAGAGGAACCAGAGCAGAAATAAAAATCCCTCCAAATTCACCAGACACAGAGAGGCTTGGCTGTTATTTGCCCCAAAGTCCTCTCCTGGTCCTGCTGCTGGATGCACTGAAGGATGCTTCTTGCAAACAGGTTTTCAAAAGTGATGGGATAAAATACTTCCCAGCCCCTCCCACAGTGTAGCCCTTACCACAGGAGTACACCCAGGGCCAGGGGTAGGAATGGCTGCCCTCCACCTACATCCCCTGGCTGCTTTCCCTGCTCCTCCATCCCACCCCTAGCTCCATCAGCATTGGCCCAGATGCTGGCAGGGGACTGGGTGCCAGCACAGGGCAAACTACCCATGTGCTGCTTGCAGGTGCCAGCTCCACACCACCAGCACTGTGCAGAGCAGCTCAGTTCTGCCTTTCCCAGCAAGTCACAGCACTTTTTAGGAGGATTTTGCACCACCAATGCCCCCCAACAGCCCTGTCCCATCCCACCAAGGGGAGGGAGCTGGCTGAAGCTGCATGCAGCCGCCGAGGAGGTGCGGGGAGTTTTCCAAGGGCAGGATGGAGCCGGCTGAAGCTCCAGGGACCTGCCGGCCCTCGCCCCAGCCCCACTCCAGAGCAAGCAGCCCCGTGGGGAGGGGGACAGCTGAGCCATCACCTGTTGGGGCTCAGACGCCGCAGCTGCGCCCAGCACCGCCCGGCTGCTTTGAACCCAGCGGATTAGGCAGAGGAGAGTGACCCGCACACACTTGTGCTCCGCATGCCAATGCCTTCCTCCCACTCCTCCCGGCGCTCTGCCGGCCATGCGTCTGCAGCCTCCACACCGGACAACTCGTCTGTCTGGCATTTGCCACACCAGCTCCTCACTCCTTGCTGCTGGTCTGGGGACAGCACCAGAGTGGCGGGTGGCAGCGACCCTTTGGGCATCGGGGCTGGAGCCCCGCGAGCCAGCAGCTGCAGGGACCTGCTCTTGGCCGCAGCGGGCACAGCAGTGGTGGAGGTGGGAGGACCTCTGCGTGAGGGTCAAAGCACCTTCAGCACGTGGGACGCTGGGTTCAGATCTGCTGAGCGTTAGCTGCCTTATCCCAAACTGATAAAATCAGAGGAAATCCAGGGGGAAAAAAGCAACATTTTTTAACTTTGGGGGAGTCCAGTGCAGCTGCTGCATCTCCAGTTGGGCTGTGCCGAGTCTCAGTTTGGGTGCGTGCTGCTTTCGTGGTGACAGTGGAGCATGGCTTGTCATGGGTGGCTGTGACACTTGGTGAGTGCCTCCGTCTGCTACCACGCTGTGTGTTGCAGTGATGTCCCCAGCTTGGCAGAAGACAGATGGGGGCATCGGGTGGCTGGGTTCTCTATTCAGTCCAAGTGCCACCCCTACCCTTTTCCATCCCTCCCTTACACACATGCATGACACCTCTCTCCTCACGCATCTCGTTTATCTTGTTTCCATCGCTCCCAACATTCAAACCCAGAGACAGACAGTCCATTTGGTGCTTTGCTGGTGACAGCCCAGCTGTCCCCATGTTCTTGCTGAGCTCAGTGCCGCAGCAGGACCAGGGCTTGGCCTCAGCGCCCGGGGGTGTGTTTCTCAAAGGGCAGGATTTAGCCCCTGCTATTAAAAGCAGGTTTGGGTCTGTTGGGGGTTTTATTTGGTTTTCTGTTGTTGTTTTATTTAAAATGTTCTTCCCATTACTGTGCTTTTTAAATTGCCCGGTTTCACTATCTGTTCCCCACGCTTATGCTTTTGGTCTATTTAAGAGCAAGGGTGTAACATTAAGGTGATTTATAGCAATCTCTGGCGTGGAAGGGCACAGACTTGGGTAGTTTTTTCCTTTTTCCTCAGGTGAAAGAAAACCTCAAATGTTAACTCAGGAGACATTACAGTGACTGCTCCGTCAATCCGTGATTTACGAGCTCAAATTTATGAGTTAAAAATTATTATTCCACTTGCATATATTTTTTTTCCCCTGGCCGTTTTTAGTGCTTGTGAAAGGTGAGGGGTTTGACAGCTCCTGGAAACAAAAGCCTTTAATATCTCCCCAGCGAGGCTCTCCCAGGCAAGAAAAGAGATGCCAGGAGGGCCAGGAGAGCTTTTCCTCCCTGCTGCAGATATTAGTCACTCCAGGCCAGTCCTAACCAAACATAGAAGAAAGTTTGCTTGAGATAAGCCAGGACTAATTAGCAAAATCCATTCTTGGTGCCTAGGGAGTCCCCTGGGATTATCCTCGGGCGGCTGGATCAGCGCTGGGCTGGAGGGTGAGGCTGGGTGTGGAGGATGCCCATCACTCACACACTCTCACTGGGCATTTTCAGACCGCTCCCAGATTTTTTTGCACACCTCCAGACTCCTTGGCTGGGGACACAAGGGGACTTGGGCTGTTGGGCAGCGATGGTGGGTCGCTCTCCTCTGAGGTTGCTGCAGGATTATTTTTAATCTCTTTGGTGATGTACCCACCCCCCCACCTCCTCCATCCCCCAAGTGACACCGACATTTTGGTCCTAAACTAAACTGGCAGCGGTCTTTAAAATATAACACGCGTGAAATACCAGGGAGCAGAAAATATCCTCTTTAAAGCATATGTCGCGCAGTGGCTTAGAGAGCTGGGGGATTAAAACCTTAGTGGAGCTTGGGAAATAATGCCAAAGCCCCTGCTGCACTTCATTAAAGTACATTTTTGACGCAGCTTGGCTTATTCAATAGCAATTTAGTTGACCAAAAACTGAATCGAAAGGGACAGGCAACTGTGTAGCGTTTTGTTGCGTTTTCATTTTCAGCATTTTTTCGTGTCAATTTGCCATCTGCTGCCCCGGCGGCTGGAAGGGGGTGGTGCTCTGCCAGGGGCAAGGCTGAGCCCGTCTCCAGAGGATTGAGGGTATGTGTGCGCCCCAAAAAAATCAGATGGAGTTTGGGTCGAGCTGGTGCTCCTGCGGAGTTGTCTGGGCTGGATGCTGACGGTCACCACCGTGCCCACCTCCCCATCAGCTGCTCTGCTTCACCCACAGCCACAAGCCCCACTCATGCATCCTAAAAGCTTGATCTGGCCATGCTTGGATGGGGCCAGTGTCTTGGGTTTCCCTTCCATCCCCACCTGTCGGGACTTAACCCCACCGCGCACGGTCATGACAAAGCCCAAAAGGTTTCAAAGCCGTTGGGATGGCTCTGCAGTGGGTGCAGCAGTCCATGGGGTGGATGGCCAGTGTTGGCTTCTGGTTTTACTGGCCACGGAAATGAAATGTGCACTTTTAGGTGGTTTGAGTGGCAAAGGAGAAAGGAAGAGTTACACTGAACTTGGCTGCTTCCTGGGGAAATTCCCATTTTGAGGAAAAAGGTGTTTTTTCTGTTGGAAAACATGCTTGGAAGGAGAAGGAGCAAGGATGGCTTGGTCTACACCTTAACCCTAGGAGGGACTGCAGATGGTCCTGGCATAAATCCATCACTAAGGACATTTTGTGGTGCAGGGGGACAGGAATCCCACAGCCCAGGGATGGTGTTACTGACACGGGGAACTCCAGCAGCTCAGAATTTATTTGTATTTGGTATTTGCAAAACCCTTGAAGGCAGTACTCCATGTTATGGAAAGCTCCTGGGGAGAAAGCAACCAATTTCAGCCTGGAAGGGCATGAAATGGCTGCTCAGATGGTATCTAATTGTTTTCATCTCCTTCCTCCGAACGCTCCTAAAGTCAGGCAGACTTTTCTTCCCACAAATTGGCTCAAAAAGAAAAAAAATTGTTCCCAGGTTGACATTTTTGTATTTCAAGTATTTGGGGTGTGTTTCTCTTTAGTGCAGAAGGAACATCACAGCCAGGCAGCTGAGGGCCTGGCTCTGCTTATTTAATATTCTCCTCTTCAACTCAAGTGGCTTAAAGATGGCATGGCCATGCAGGGAGGCAGGAGGCACCATGCAGTGGGGGTTGGGGTATGGAGGGAGTTTCCCAGCACTTCTGCTTTGCCTGAGTCCATATGGGGCTAACCTGCCCTAGGGTGCATGTTTTTGGTGCAGAGCCCCATCTGTATCCCCAGTCCACCTGCCCATGGGTAGACCAGTGGCATACTCTGTGCCATCCACCTCCTTCAAGGTGGGCACAAAGAGTTCAAGGGAGACCAAGCACCCAGGGCTGTTAAAGACAGAGGTGTTCTCCAGTTTCAGGCATATCTGTTCCCTCCTGGTGCTCCAGTATCCGTCCATCAAAGATCAGACACCAGGCTAGAGGGATGCTTGGGGTCCAGCCAAGTCATTGTGTTCTCCTCCATCTACACACCCCATGCATGACATAAACCTCTCTTGCCCATAGCCCTCCTTGTGCCAGGTGAGCTGGGGAGCAGGACAGAGTTACGGGACGCACAGAGGCACAAGTGATGCTCCTTAGGTCAAGCGAGAGCAGGAGGGATCCCAGGGGAGTCAAGCAGCCAGGTCCAAATATGGATCCACCATGTGCATCTTCTCCAGGAGCAGCCGGCCAATGTTCCCACAGCATGTGTCACGGTTCCCTGAATAACCAAGGCGTTCATACAAACAAAACAAAGAAACCCTCCGTCTCTCTGGAGACAAGTCACAAACAGAGAGCCAGGCCAGGCCCATTGATGGAGCTGGATGCAGTGAATCACTCAACCAGCTGTAGTTTAAGCAATTTGGGTCAAATATGCACCCTGGCGTCAGGCCACTGACTTATCTTGTGTTTCACTTGTTGTACCTCAGCTCGGGGTTTGCCTTGCAGTTACTTTTAGGTAACGGTTAGGTCCTCAGGGATGAAGGTGAGTACCTGCTTATGCAGGGCTACCTCAAGCAATCTGCTCTCCTGGTTTCATTCCTATTTGTTACTATGTCAGTTTTATTCTTGGCTAATTTTTACCGCAGCTGAACACAAAGGACAGCGAGAATATTATTAGCAAACAGCTTTACTGAGCTATTAATGTTCCCCACGGGTGCAGAGTGAACTTAGACACTCAACAAGTGTATAAACAGGTCCATGAAATGTGCCCAGTATCCCAGCAGTGCAGCTCCAAGGGGCTGTGGGGAAACGGGCCCACCTCCATGCCTGAAGCCAAGGGCTCGGTGCAGCTTCGGCTTAGCAAGGCTGGGCCCAGGGGACCTTTCTCCAGGATTACATCAGTAGCATGAGGATGCTGAGTGTACTGTCTGGGAATCTAGAAGATGAGGGGGTTTTTTCTTCGAGATTATGTATATGATAAAATATGTTCTTCTGACTCTCGAGCTGCCTGCAGAAAGAGATGTGCCACAAAAGTGACGTCACCTGATTTTTCCAGTACCTGGGGTGGCAGCTCGGTGTGCTGAGGCAGCTGATGGGCTGGCCTGGGGCTCACTGCCCTCATCTGCATCCCTGCCCAGTTTGGTACCCAGCATTGCTGCAGGCAGAGGCCATGTGGCTGTGGAGGAGACGGGGGAGGGGGGTGGGGGGGCGCACAGTGCTGTCTGCTCCTAAATGGAATCACGCTCCCACACTCCAGGGAAATGCTGGGAGTCCAGCGCCCTCAGGAACTGTCCCACAGCTACAGGTGGGGTTGGGGTGTGATGGGGATGCTTGGCCAGCTCTACACATGTGGTTACCACTGTGAGGATGCTCTGAACAGGTTGTCTCAGCCAGGGTGACTTCATCCATGTCATGTACCTCCTTGTCACTGCTTCTGCTGTTTGGGAGATGCTTTAAGCAGCTTTGTATGGCAATAAAACCTCCAAGCATTCCTGGCAGGGGAGGTTACCCCAAAAGAGGGAGCGAGGTGGAAGAAGGAGCAAAGGAGCTGCAGCTGGGAGTGTCCCCAAGGCTGTGGGGGCAGATGGACCTCAGCCCCCCATCTTTGAGGACTGTGGGGGAGTGAACAGGAGCCCCATGGGAATGGGCAAGCGCTGGGAGGGGGAAAGCAGAGCAGGACTTTGCTCATCAGCTACACCGGCTCCTGCATGCGACGCAGGAGCGAAAATGGGGGGAAGAGAGCAGCGTGGGCTTTCCCTTTTGGGGACAAGCTGCTTTGAACAAGTGTTCGCTGGCGGGCTGGGGGTAAGCAAAGAGGATCCAGTTTCTAAATTGGAGGCTAGCTGGGAAATGGAGGTCTGTCCCCAGGCAGCTGGGGATTAGCCGTGGGGATCTGTGGAAGGAGGTAAAGCGTCGGGCTTCCTTCGGTCAAGATCACAGGGACATAGTTGAGCACCAGCCAATGCATCTCGCAGGCCAGCGTTCCGCAGACAGACTCCACCTCCCCAAACAACCACATTGCATCGGGCTTGGCAGTGCTGATCTATCTGGCAGCCCCCTCCCGAACAGGCTCAAAACTGAGCTCATGCAGAGACAGAATAGCCTCTCATCCCAGGAGGGGACAAGAGGAAGGGAGCAGGACCCACATCACCTTTGGTGTCAGCACTGGGTCTGTCCTGCAGGTGCAACACCCATGGGAGCACCCAAATGTGTGGGAGAAGGGGGACTGAGCTGAGCATCACCCTCACCCTTGGGTGCAGAGTTTGAGGAGACCCTGCTCATGACTTTTAATCTCTTTCACAATCCTTCCTGGATGGAGGTGGGAAATCAGAACAACTCCTTGCCCCATTCCTGGCCCAGCCTTGGTGCCTGCCAAGCCTGCCCAGGGCTTTCGGCTGGTGGGGGGGGATGCTCAGAGGGACTGGTTCTTCCAACCAGCATTGTTGGCCAGCCAAGCCTGGGGTGTGCTGAGGACTGGAGCTTCTTTAAAAGCCCCCAGAATTTGCTCTAATTCAACATTTCAGCAAGAAAATGAAATTTTAGTTTGGGGGAAGAAATGAATTAAAATGTCAGCGGGGATCTTTAGTAAAGCATTCAGATCCCCCATTCTCCCCAGGGACAGAGGAGGCTGGACTTGCTCCAAAACTGCAGTTTTAACCAAAAGAAGCTAAAACAAACAAACAAAAAAACCACTTGGCTGTGTTTTTTGTTGTCCCCCTTCCCCCTCCTTTTTGATCGTCTCTGTCTTGTACAACCCTGGTATAGGCAAATAACTGAGGATTTCACCCATCTTTTCAAAGTGGCGTGGAGGAAGAAAGCAGCCTTTGTGAAGGGGTTTCTGAAGTTCTCTGTTCTGGGAAGGTTGGAAATAGCACAAAAACATCCTTTCTCACTATATTGTGTCGCTTCCAGCTCTAAGCTCCACCACGACCCAGATGTTTAGATGCTGATGCTGAAAAAGAAAAGAAGAGTCATGGCAAGAAAGCCAAGAGAGCGGGGATGCTCTGTGTGAAATTTGCTTCTAGAAACCTGCACCGCTTTGGGTAGAGTGTAATTTTTTTCAAAGCAGGGAAAAGAATTAGTGAAGGAGATTTCAGACACTGTGGATTATTATCTTACATCAGTAGGTATAGTGCTGGCTATTATTCCAAATGTACATCTTATGTGCAACTGTGTCATTTTGCTTGGAGACAATACATGTGTTGGACCTCGAGTGCATTCAGGGGTCGTTATTACCAAGCGTTTTTCTGCCTTTTGGTCTGATTCTCCTTTTTTTGTCTCGTTGCTCCCAAGTTTTCCCAGCCTTGGGGTAATTACTAGTGTGAGTTCATCAGTCTGCTTTTAAAATTATCTTTCTCAGAAGGAGGACGAGGGACTTCCTTAGGCAGATGTATGGAATAACTCTGTTATTACCTAATTGATTGGACAAGGAAAGTTAAGTGTGAAGCTCTTCTTTTTTTTGTCTGTATCCTCTCTCCAGTTATCCCATCTCAGCAAGAACATCTCTGAATGTCCAGTCCATCGTCCTTCTCTAATTATTCTGCCTCAGCAAGAATTTCTGCAAACACCCATTAGTCCATCCCCTCCGGAGGTGTCTCAGCCTGTCGTTTCGTGGTCAGCTTCAGCCAAGCAAAGTCCATGCTGATATGGGAAGGGGGTCACCCCCCCACCTCTCTCTCCTTGTGTGTCTCTACTGTGCCAGCGTCCGTGTCCATCCAGCTGCCAGGATGTGTGTCCAGCTGGATTTTGTGCTGGAGAGAAGGGCTAGGACCAAACTGAGTGCACCCAGATGTTGCTGGCAGGGGGGAGGCTGCAGGACTGCTGTCCCTGCCCTGCCAGCTGCCCTGGACAGAGGTATGTTTGGGGAGGTGTCATGGCACCATCTCCCACTTGTCCTGAACCCGCTGCTGCTAGAGCACCGGTTGTCCTGGCCAAATGCTGGAGCAGGAGGTGGGAGCTAAGCTCGTCTCTGCTCTGGCAGGCAGAGGAGACAGACAAATGGCTCCAGTGCTGACTTTTCAGCCCCTGAGCCCTGACTCTCGCTGCACCCCTGGCTATGGGCTCATCCTGGCAGAGGGGCCTCACAGCCACCACTGCAGAGGGGAGAGGAGATGTCTCCATCCTACACTCTCCTGCCGTCTCCAAGGGCTTAGGGCAGGGACTGGGATGCCTTAAAAACAAAGCCTTGAGCCTGCAAAGGTTGTGCTGCTGAAGCGACAAAGCTGATTCACCGTCTGCAGTGGCAAGCGGCCACGGAACAGCAGACTCTATGGTGCGACTGGATGGGAGGAGGAGCTGGGCTCCGTGCGCACCAGCAGAGCCCGGGAATGCCATGAGAGGGTCTCCGGGGACCCTGCATGGGATGGCCTGCATGTCCTGCGCCTTTGGCTCAGAGCCTGTCCCTGAAGCACGAGTGGTGGCTATTGCTTTGGAGGGATGGGCTGTGGGTCAGTGGTTGCAGGGGAAAAGTCCCACTACCCAGCTCCTTCACGCACTGGTTGTGGGCGGGTGAGGACAGGACACCACCACCACCACCACCACAGGCTTGCTGAGCTTGTGCTTGCTGCAGGTCCCCCGCCATCATGCTGTCTAGGGTGCTCAGCGCCCAGCGCATGGCTTCTCCCCATCCCCGCTCCCCCCTTTCCCTTTCCCCGCTCATGCCTAATTCAATTTGCTTCTCCCAAAGCAGCTCCCCATAGCTTGACCATTAACAAATGGACTTGGCCGGAGGCCTCGGCGACCATTTGCATGCTAAACCTGCTGCCGCTGCTGCCTGCCAGCCGGGCCCCGGGCACCCGCGAGCCGCACCGGCGCTGCCAGCATCCCGCTTTCGGCGCGCCGCGGAGAGCTGCCAAATCGCCGCGGCGCTGGTGCCAATTCAGAGAGAAAGGAGCGAGGGAGCCGCACACAAAGAGCGGTTTATAGCCTGGCCGGGCACCTGACACGGGGAGGAGGGAGGGCTGAGACGTGCTTAGCCCTGATAATCCCCAGTTTAAATTTTTTTATTTTTTTTTTTAATCAAAAGCACAGCAACAGCTGGGGCTGAGGCTTTCCAGGAGATGAACTCATGAACAACTGTTCAAAATAACTTTATTCGTACTGCTATTAGATCAGTCCACTGGGGAGCAACCAATTATTTTTGATTACTCGAGGCAGATAAGGCTGGGGTAGAGCTGAAAAACCACGCGCCGCAAGGGATCGAGGGCATCTCGTGGCCTGGGCACATCGGCCGTGCTGCCCTCCAGCAGGTCACAGGCCCCCAGCACCCATGGGACCCCCCCCTCCCACCTGCCATGGGAGACGCACGGCAGGTTGGTGACCTCTGCACAGGGCTTTGTGGGTGTGCACCACGCGGGCGTGCAAGGGGCAGCATGTACATGCCAGTGGCAGGCAGGCTGGTGTGAATATTTGCAGGCAGATATGTGCTGCTGACACCTAAAAACCAATTAACAGTGCAGTTACCAAGGTAATTAGCCTGTCTGAGGCGGGTCTGCCCATCTTGTTCACAAGCCCTGGAGCTGGCATGGCATCAGCACAGGGAAACACAGGGGGATTGAAGCAGGACAGGCCCCTTCCTGGTGTCTGAGACAAGCAATGCCTGGACTCATGGTGCCTGTGGCAGCAGGACAGGCAGCATGGGTCCCATGTGCTCCTGGCTGGGGGAGCATCACAGGGGTCCGAGCAGGTCAGTGCCCTACCACTCACCCTGTTCCCATCCCACAGACCAGACTGAAAGTGTTTTCAGTCAGCTGAGGCCAGTGCTGGACATTTTTGCTTTCCAGCATGACATCAAGCAAACCTGAGTGTGAGATCTGTTAGCCAGCAGGATAACGTCTCAAGGGAAAGAAAGGTGGAAGCTAAAACACTGAAAACTCTGCTGCAGGGAACAGCCTGCACTGGCCAGGAGACAGACTGCATGATCTAATAGGTCTTTTCCATTTCTCGCTCCTGTGATTCAAGAAGTCTTGTCACTAGGGATTTTTTTTAAAAATAGGCTGGATGAAACAAAAGACGGTGGATGTAGGGATCAGTCCTGCCTTGGCTGGGAGGCAGGTTGGTCTAACAGGACTTTTCCATGGTGCTGTTCCATGATTAATCGAGACAAGAAAAGAAAAAGGAAACTGATAAACACAATAGTAATTCCATCCAGAGTTTGCCTTAGTCAGGTTATTATAAACCTGACATCATGTCTTGAAAAGAAGACTGAAAATAAATCTCTCGTAGATAGTATCTGCTCACCGGGGATGGAGAGGTGCACCAGGCTGCCAGGGGAATGAGGAGGTAACACCTTTGGTGGTCCCCCCCCACCAGAAAGCTGTTTCTCCTGATTTTGCTGGTTCTCAGACCAGCAACAGGAGCATGTGGCTTCCAGGGGAGACCTCGCACCTCCTTCTGCCTGTGCTCCTCAGCCCTTCCTGCTAATATCACCACCTCCTTGAAAAAAGGATTTTCTGAAGGGGGAATATGAGGTGGTCAGGAAGTCACTTTCCTGCCAGGTCATTTAATCAGGAGAAATGTCGGGAAGTTTGGGTCTGGCTTCAACCATGGAGATGAGCAGTCTCCAGACCAGTGGATCCACATGGGAGCACTGCAAACTCTCCTTAGAGACCTTTAATTCAGACCAGCCTGAGCTACGGCTCCTCCCGATGGCCCCACGCTCGGGGAGGTGCAGCTCAGGTGAGGCAGGATGTCTAAATGATGCACATCAGCATTTTTTTCAGCCCCATTGGCCTTTATGGCCACCACCGTGGATAAGTGTGAAAGGCCTGAGTGAGATCACTCAGAAATGCATCTCAGACCACTCCCCAGCCCGCACTGATGGCACTGGGAGCTTGGAAACTGCTGTTTCAGGGAGGTAAATAAAACATTCTCTCCGTTCTTTTTTTTCCCTTACGTGGTCTCCACGAGTAGAAGGTCTCAGTCTGGAACTGATTTGACTCCAGTCACCAGAGCTGCTGCCGCTACCGAGGATTTCGTCAGAGTCTGCAAGGCCTTTAATCTTTTCCTCTACAAATAGGTATGATGTAAAACCCAAATCCTGACCACCTCGTGGTTACGCTTGTGGCACGTGCAGCCGGAGCCGGGCCTGCGAGCCCTGCGGGCCTGGCCGGACTCCAGCTGGGCAATTGGTGTTTGGCCTCCACATCCCCCGCAGTTTCACCCGTGGAAATCGGAGCTGCTCCCGTCAGTCCCGGCTGCTCCCGCCATGCCACGGCACCCCTCTGCACTCTGCCCCGGGGTAGGATGCCTTGCAGGGGCAGGGCTTGCTTTTTCTCTCGTTTAGTTTGTGTGGTGAGCGATTTTTTTACCTGCGAGCACCCGCTCCGCTGCTTTTCCACAAGCAGCCCCTGTGCTGCCTTCCTCCCCTCCCCGCGAAAATCCCACTGGTAAAGGAGAAATCCAGAGGCAGGGACACAGTTCCGCTACACCTCCAAAGGTCTGACCATCTCCAGCCCAAGAAAATCCTGGGATACCATCAGGCCCAGCACCAGGCTGGCTCTCAGGGTTGAAACACGCGACAGGGAGGATGGCGATGCTGAGAGCGCAGAGGTCTGAGTGTTGCCCCCAGGGGCTCTCATGCAGCATCGCTTCGCAGCCTCAGCAGATGGGGAGTATATGGATTTAATGTTTTTTAAAACAGCAGCCCGGTTGCTGACTCAGAGTCGGGATTTAGGGGTGGGCTACGGCGGCACCTTTAAAAAAATCCTCCATGTCCCCTCTATCGCGATCTGCAGGCGACAGTGCCCTCTAGCGCGCCCGGCCCCCCCCTCAGTCCCCTCAGCCCCCTTTGGGGGGTGTAGCTCAGTGGGCAGGGCCATGTTCCCACACTCCTTGGCACCCTCTGCCTGGGGTTTATTGTGGGGGTTCTTTTTTTAACTAAGGATTGTCGACATCACACTTAGATTTTTCGTTTCACCCTCCTGCTGCTGGGTTTAATCCTGACCCCGCTGCAGCCGGCACCCCTGTTTCTGCCCAGCTCCAGGCCCCCCAGCGCTGGGGACACACAACCTTGGTGATGGGTTCTGACATTCTGGGGCTGCTTGGGGTGCTCTGGGATGTCTGTTTCTTGTTGAGGAATGCTTTTGTGGGGCGCAGGCAGAGCGTTCAGTGCAGCCTGGCACGTGGGCATTCCCACCCATCGTCACAGCCCCTCTGGGTTCTTTTGACACTTGGTGTCAAATTTTTTAGGTTTATGGTTGGACTTAATGGTCTCAACCCATTGTTCTGGGTGATGCCAGAAGATGTCAGGGGCCAGACAGTCTCGGGTGTTATCCCTGCTAGGAATTTCCATCTCCCCATTGCTTATGGGCTTCTTCCCCACTCTTGTGCCTGCAGCTTCCTCAAAGGACAAGGAGGATGAGGTGGACAAGGTCTGTGGAATACCAGATCCTGCACGGTCGTGGAGCAAGTTGTGACTGCCCTTCTTCAGGCTCAGGCACTCCAGGCTGCCCCATTTCTTGCCCTCACCCTCAGCCTCTGCAAACTCATGGCCCGGTGAACTGTGAGTATCCCTGGATGAGCATTTAATTAATTGCACCTCCCACTAGCACTACCTGCCTTGCTTTGTTCTCTAGCTCAGAATCTTGCCTGGGGATGAGAAGGGACATGGCCATCTGTCCAGGACCACCAGGCACCCAGGGCCACCCCAGTCTGCGCCATCCTGCTCACAATAACCTCAGCCAAACAACATTATATTCTGCTGAGGAAAAGTCTGTGTTTTCTGCTTAGCTCTTTATTAAAGCAGTCTGGAGGTGAGGACTGAACGCTCCCGGCATGGCACAAGCATGATGCAAAAGCTCTCTTGGCCAGAGCATCCCTCTGC
Source organism: Zapornia atra (assembly GCA_013400835.1). NCBI lineage: Eukaryota > Metazoa > Chordata > Aves > Gruiformes > Rallidae > Zapornia > Zapornia atra. The sequence continues at coordinate 24,942 of VZTU01027666.1, read as the reverse complement.
TCTCCTACCTGAGGATAACGGAGGCAAGGGATGTCTCCAGCAGGAATGGAGATGGAGATTTTTAATAACGCTGGGACACGGGAAGGGTCATTAGTCTATTGGTGCTGTTTTACCATGCACACGTTTATTTTCCTTGGCTCTGACAGAGAAATGTGCTCCTCAAGGACTTTTCATTAAGCAAAAAAATTTATGAGAGGATGAAAATTGTGTTTTACTGTCTGAGGGCTCAGTCGGTGCTGTCTCTTCAGACGTTTTAGTAATTCAGCTTGGCAGGGACTGAGACAGCGAAACAAAAACCTTCCCTTCCACGTTTGGAGCCTGCAGCATCGGCTGGTTCTGTCCCCGGCACGGACCGACGCCTGGAGCAATGAGCGGATCCCCCGGGGACGTAAAACAAAAGCAAAGCACCTCACAAGTTATACCCAGTGAAAAATAACGTGTACATGATGTAAAGTGTTACTGGGATTTGATGCTAATTTTAGTGGTCACCTTGGCTGCGTTTGAGGAAGTTGCTGGTGCTGCCAAGAGCAGAATTACCTGATGATGAATGAGGAATCAGAGCATAAAATAAATAAATATCAGCAACACCTTTTTTCCCCCTTCTTTTTTGGCAGATCGGTGTCATCCAAGGTCACGCATTTGTGCAGCAGAGAACTACTGCCAGAGCTGAGCATTTTAAAATCACAAGTACAGAGCAGTATCATTAAGTGCTGGATTTAAGAAGAAAGACTGAAGCAGGGTCTCTCAAAAACTCATTGGTTGCATTTTCATGTCGGCGTGAATCTTCTTCCCTCTTAGTGCTCCAACTTGGAAGAAGCTCACCATTAACTTCTGCAAAAATTCCTTGTTTTCCTCCTCAAAAGAAAAGGCCCACGAGCTCCTGTGCCGGGTACCAACCACTCTCTATTTGACCTTTCCCTCATGCTCATGGAAAAACCTTTTAAAAGCTGTGCTCTGAGGTGGAGGAGAGTGAGGATCCTTTTTTTTATTTTGACAAAACGCAACAAATCGCAACGAGCAGGAAAATCTTTTGTTTCCATCAGCAGTTTTCAGAGAGCGGGAAGGGTTCCTAGCCAAGTCTCAGCATAAACTCCAGCCAGGCTGCGCTCGAAGGGAGGCAGGAGCTCCCCGTGGTGAAGCTCATCCCAGAACGGCCCCAGGCAGGGGGTCGTCTCCGCTTCCCTCTGAAGCTCGCTGGCCACTGTCAGAGGATGGATACTGGATCACAAGCCTGGGGGAAATACAGCCATTCCCACATTTATGATTTCTTTTAATTACTCCAGGCGGGAGTTTAGAAGGAATAAGTGTTTTCAGACTCAGGGCACTGCAGTGATGGGAAGCAGAGCGTCAGATGTGCTTCCCAAAATCCAGTGTAAACCCTCTGCACGTTAAAGCTGCAAAATGGCTCAGGAGCAAAACAGGCAGGAGCTCTCCCAAAGTGACCCTTGGGCCCGTGGGCTCAGAGGGCAGCAAGTGTCACTGCCTGCCTGTCCGAGCTGCTGCTAATTACTGAAGGCATTTTATTTTTTTTTTTAAAAAGCAGGAAGTTTCCCTGTTAAAAACCACAAGTTTTATTTGTATGTAACAGCAGCCGTTCTGCGGTTTCAGAGATGGCCTTTAAGGATCTGGGGGTTATGTAGTTTTTATTTCCTCTCCCCCTCCCCCCTAAAAAAGAGGATGCGGAAGGGAGATGTGTAAGGTCACAGCAGTTACACAGCCTAAAAAGGGAGGTGGACAGAGAGCTTGTGTTACGTGCAGCAGGACAGACGGGGCACAGCTGAATTTATGGCAACCCTCAGAAAATGATAAATGGAAGCTGGGGCTTTTATTGGGGAGGGGGCAGATCACGGGTGAGGGAACAACATAATAAAAAAAGCATAAATTAGAGACGTGGCCTGCTGGTTGGGAGTAGAAAGCGTTTGGCTCATATATAATGTGAGTTTCTTCTGGAACACGATCCAGGGCAGTGCATGGAAATTACCTGCAAAAAGGTTTTCTATTAAGTCATGTTAGGGTGAACTTTCTCTGTCGTGGCTCTGTCAGCTGATGCCCGGAGAGGGGCGGCTGCGCTTTGCTTCCCACTCCTTCCAAACCTGTCCTGCAGCAACCGCCCGCGCTCGGTGTCCCACATGGAGCTGCTCTGGGTTAACCTGTCCGGATATTTGATCCACACAGGATGAAATCATCTGTCATGAGGGGCTAGTGCACAGCTTAAGCCCGGTACAGCCCAGCGAGAAGCTCTGTATTGCTGCTAATGGCATCAGGAGAGGCTTTTCCGGCTGTCGGGCAGCTGCTTGTTTGTGCTGGTCCCTGGGACACAGGGCACTGTGCTGCCCCTCAGGGTCACCAGCTTTTGCTCAGTGAAGAGGGTACCTGTATGGGAGCCTCCATCACTGGCACTGCCCAGGAGTGCCAGGAGAACTCCTGGCTCTCAGAGGCTGTTTCTTTCCTCCAGTCCCAGTTTGAGGCTGCTCAACACGTTGTCCGCAGGAGCTAGTGGGACTCCGCTTTTGCCAGGCGAAGGCACTCCATGGAGGAGCTAGCAGATGGTTTTCCATGGGGTAAGAGGTACCTTTGCAAGGTGTCAGGCAGCAGAGCTACTGCCTGCTCCATCACCACAGACCTCTGCTTTGACAGGGACTTCTGCCAGCAAAAGCAGTCCCAGGGGAGACAGAAGTGGGGGGAGAGGGCAGAAGTTTTGCCGCAGCTAAATGTTGGCTCTGTGTTTGTAAGCCTCACCCCTCCTCTTCCCCAAAAAAAAGAGAAAGCAGGGTGAGTCCTAGCCCTAACAGACTTAGTTCATTACAGGCAGTGCCCAGTCCCCCACCTCTGCCCTGGTACCAGGACTCGTGTCCAGCCGGGAGCGCAAGGGTCCTGCCAGGTCTCAGATCTCCATGGACGTGTCAGCACCACATGTGCTCCCAGACCCCTTGGCTGCGATGGCTTGTGCAGAACTTCCCTTCTTTCCTTGCTCTGCATTTCGAAAGGATGAGCGTCCCTGGAGGATTTTATGGCTTGCCATATGAACAGAGTGACTCCAGGTCTGCGTGAGCAAATAAAAGGAGTGGGAAGGAACCGAGCATCTTTCCATGACACATTTCCACCCACCACATGTTTCTCAAAGAGCAGCAGACTCGCAGCACCCCAGACTTTCCAAGTCCTATCCTGACAGCCAAGTTTGTCTCTAGACCTGCCTCGTTTCTTTGGGTTTGAGTCCATCTACCGATCCCCTTTTTCGATGCCAGAAATGCTTCCGCGAGCCAAATTTCCCTGGTAATTGTCCTTTGGATTAGTTTAGAAAATTGCATAAGCCCTGGGTTAGAGCTGGCTGCATCTCTCATCCCAGTGCCTAAGGCTTCACGGGGCAAAGACTAAAGAGCTGCGAAATGCAGAGATATAACAGATGTTGACATGTAGTGAAAATACTAGACGCAGGAGCCTAAGATAATAAATCTGAAAAATTAACACGTAGGAGAACGAAAAAAGGAGCAATATGTTTTGGTAATCATTCTGAACTGCTGAACCCTTCTCCTGCAGTTCAAAAATCTCTGGTATTAAGCAGATGTCATTCAACCGATGATTAACACATTACCGAATTTCTCCAGTCGTTTAATAAAAGTTTTACATAACATGCAGGTAATTGCTTCCAAATGTCAAGGTAACAATGTGGGCTTCTATGGATGGCATTGTTTCCAGCATCAGGTGAACACCCCTCTTGTTGCCTTGATATCAGGCGAAGTCCCCCCGCGAAGACCCCGCGCCCGGACAGCTGCTTTTCCCGTCACTCCTCTGAACGCCAGAGACAAAGAATCAGGCTGGGAGGAATCAAAGCCTTCAATCTGGGAATGGTTTGTTCCCTTCAATCGTCTGTATGGGCAGCAAATGGGCTCCGGGCTCCAAACCTGATGGATATCCACCTTTTCTGGTATTTATTATTTATTTTTACCTTTCTTGCTAGAAAATATTCTTGCTGCTGAGTGCAAGGAGGTGATGGAAGGAGCAGGGTGAATGGGGACGTCTGGGCAGCAGTGGTGGGCTGTTGCTCTTCACAGCAGCCCCTGCCCTAAGCCCAACCCATGCTCAAAATCTGAAAGTGTCTGTCCATCATGAGATCAGGGAAAAAAATCATCCCAACCAGCTTATTTCCTGGAGAACTGTCCTGATGTACAACCAGAGATACATGCAGTGCACCAGTGCAGGATCTCACTTGTTATTTCAGTGTTGGAGCAGGAGTGATGTGTGAGAGTGATGGATGCTCAGGGACAGGGGAGCCCCATGGGCTGCAAACTCTGTTCAGACTCAGACTAATAACTTTCAAGGCTGCAAATGAGCTTCCCAAATTATTAGAGCTGGAGAACAGGATACCTTTAAAACAACCGATCTGTCATGAGACATATCGTGTATCTGTCAGAGGCCAGCAGGACTCCGTTGGGGGAATCCATGACAAAAATCTAGGGAGGGCTGTAAAAAATGCATGTTGATGTGGTTGTTTTGACACGACATTTCTTTCTAGGAAGCCTTAAGTGATTTTTGCTGCCACTGCAGCACGTGGCATTTCTGCTAAGCAGCATCTCTGCTGTGGTTCCTGCTACTGCTGAGAAAGCTGGATTGTCCTGTGGTCTTGCAAATGGAGAGAAGAAGTGTCCAAGGTGCAGACACTGTGGGTGTGGTGCTCCGGGGCAGACTGCAGGCAGCCCAGACCCCCAGGAACACGGCCAGGTTACCTCATGTCTGTGTACTCCAGTCCTGCAGCTGCAGAAGTGGGATTATAACAGCGCTGACTCTGCCCAGACACCTGTGAGCTCAGGTCTGAGGATGCACAGGTAGATGCACTGCAGGGTGATCCTTATGTGGTATTAACAGCTGATGGCACAGCCAACACTCAGGTCCTATGTCAGTGCCTTAATCACAGATTTGGGTGTGTGAACGTAGGTTCCTGGTGCCATTTGGGCACCCTGTAGGACCCCACCTGGCCTCCTGCTGCTCTCCCAGCAGGATCAGGTGTTCCATAGATCCTGGGACACCCATAGTTTGCCGTGGGACCCCAGAGCATCTCACACAGCACTAGATACCTCTGGTTATGGCCCTGAATCCCATCCTCACTTGCCTGGATGGTGGGTTGCACCTGGTGGTGACCGCTGCCCTCAGGTTTCCTTGGTGGCCACCTTCACACCGTGGGCTGACGGGGACCACCGTTCATGGCACCAGCACTGTGTAGGCTTTCCTGCACCTGGGAAGTTTGGGCCTATTCCCAGCATCACTCACGTCAGCTGCTCTGGACAGAATGATTTATGGACACGTCATTAAAACCACATTCTCAGCCTCGGAGCACGAGGGAACCAGTGGGTGGTACTATAGGCAATATGCCCGGGGGGGGAGGGGGGTGGGGGTGCTCCTCAGACCACCTGGCTTCTCAACAGAGATGAACAGGTTGGGTAACAGGCTGGCCGAACCACCAGGCAGGAGACACTGAAGCAGGTTGAGCCTCGCTCAGGAGGAACAGATTAGCTAGGAAACATCTCCTAGCTCCTCCCATGCTTAATGTCATTCATCAACTACTTCTGCTCTCCATCACTGTCAGGCACTGAGTTTCTGCACGTGGACGGGCTGCTCAGAGACGGGGGAGATGATAACAGTCCGGGGCAAGGGAAGCAGATGCCGACGATCATGAACTGATCCAACCATGCACGTTTTGCAGGGGTGCAGCAAATCAGAATTACTGACATGCCCAACCTGCTGGCGAGTGCCTGGCTGCGCTCAGCATCTGCAGGGCTCTTCTCAGATGAGCTCATCGCAGTTTCCAGGCAAATATGTGGGAAACATTTGCAGGGTACCTGCTCCCCCACCCTCACACCTGGAGACCTTCTGCCTTCACCTCTTTGAATGATCAGCTGCACTCACTCATCGCCTCTGGGACCTGGCCCGGGTCCTCCAGACCCGTTCATTACACCATGCCAGATGTGTCCCTCTTGCCTTTTAAGCAGATGACAGTACTGTATCACTTCATGGCTGCGCCAGCACGGCGTGCACCTGCCTGGAAGCAGCCAGAGCACCTGCTGGTACCTGCTGTGCTGGCACATGCCTCTGTGTGTGGTGAGTACTGGGGTGGGATCAGAGACACGAAGGGAAACGTGCTCAGCTGTGGGATGGCAGTGTGGAGGTCATTCGGAGGAAGGAAGCAGGATGGCAGTACCATCTCTGGCTTTCCAAGACTGGAAATAATTCTTCCTAAATAGGAGCATTTCATCTATTTTATCACGTCCACATCAAATTTTACCATGAGTAAAAACCCAGCTCTGTTTTGTCTTTGTTTTGTGGCTTTATGAAGACACCAATCTGTGGACCTTGGTTCCTGCATGTCCTTTTGGGACTCCTAGAGACACATATAACAGCTATTTGCTCTACAGCTCCGGTGCTTCACAGCCCACCAGAACAAATCTCACTTGCCTACCCTCCAGTCCAAAGTCCCCAAGCTCAGAGAAGCCAAGACATGCCAGATGGTCTGGCACGGCTCAGCGATGGGACCAAGCTGGGAAGAGTGAGGTGAAGGCTGGACAAAGCTCATGGAGATGGCTGATTTACTACCTTGAACTCGTCGGGCTTTCCTTATCGCTAACATCTGCGGCAGGGCAAGAGGTGCAAGAGCATCTACCTGTCTGCAGGCTGCAGAGTGGAGGTGACCTTTCCACGGGCCAGCGCCCAGCAGCTCAGAGAGATCACGGCTGTGCGACTGCTGAAACAGCCTGGCAGGAGGTCTTTAAATTGCTCGATGTCTCTGTACTGAAAAGCAATACCTGCTGAGATTAAACCATTTGGCCTCTGTCCCCCCGTCTCCAAGGCAAACATAGACAGTTCTATTCATACCCACAAGAAATACATATTTCAGCATTCGATTCTTTTTGTGTGTGCTTTGTTTTATCTAGCGCCATGGAGCTTGGATGTCTTTTTCATCTCATATTGTGCTTTGGATGCAGCCTCCTTTATTCAGCCTTCTCACTGCCTTCATAAAGAATAACAGCGGCAGTTGTTGTTTTTTCCCCTGGAGCGTGGGCTGCTGGAAACCAAAGGGAAACTTCTTGCTGAAAGAGGGAGAGGGCAGGCGGGACGCTGCCGTGTCCATTTCCACGCTGGAGCTGCAGCCTCACAGGCCATGCAGTTTGGCTTTCTTAGGCCTTCATGGAGAGCAACAAATTGTCCTATAAAAATTCTTTTCTTGAATTTTATTCTTCTAGGGAGACAGGCCCAACTTGTAAACTTGGGACCAAGATGTCCTGCTTCTTAAATGGGTCAGCAAAGTCCAAGATAGAAGCCACAGGACTGAAATCTAACGGAGTCTTCAGAATCTCCCTCCCTAAATTTGCATCTGAAGCCCCATTTTCCCAGGTGTGGAAAGCCCATCCTGTGGGCTTAGCTGAGCCCCCATCCATCCTACACAGCCTCTCAGCAACAGTCATAAAGGAGAAAACCTTGCAAGGACGTTTCTGCTTATCTTCCAGTTGAGCTGTGACAACAGTGGCTGGCCCGAGCGCCAGACTTGAAGGATGTTGTCCAGCCTTGCCTCCCTCTTCCTGGGAAGGTAATTTGGGGTGAGGATAGGAACTGCTGCCCCTGGCCTCTTCCTCTCTGCACTCAGCTTGGAAGTCACACCGTATGTGTGCCACAGAGCCAGAGGTGCATGACCCCTGTCCCGAGGTGCCATCCGTCTTGCTGTCGGTGGCTGTGCTGCTCACATCTGCGCTTCCCCCTGCTTAGGCCATCAGCTCCACGGCACAGCCCAGCCCAAGTGCAGCCGGGCTTTCGGCTCCACAGGTCACCAGTTGCTGATAAATTGCTTTCCTGGAGATCAATCACTTCCTGTTTGCTATGTGAAACGCCTGGGCAGCCCTCAGGGAGAGGTCCCCATCTGTGGTCATGCTCAAGACACTCTGAAAAACAGTAAGAAAATAAGGGCCCCACGTTCAAACCAAAAGAGAGGCAAGGCTGGAGGGGAGGACAAGAGACATGGGCACCCCTCTTTTCACTCCTTCTTCTCCTTCCTTCCTGCTCCAGCCTTGCTCTGTGCTGTGAAGATGGACAACATCCAGACCAAAGTGTGTCTGGGATTGTCTGAAATGCAAGAACCTCCCATAGGTCTGAATTACACAGATCCTCCATTTTTCGTTATTTCTACCCTAATTATAAATCATGTATTAAGCAGAAATTTCTTCATCCAGAAACCTTTAGGCACTGGTTCCCTACCATCCAGCTTGGATCACCTCCCAGAGTGCTGCAAACCACACCATCCTTTCCCAGTTGGGTCTATTGCTGTGGTGGTTTCCAATGACCACGAGTGATGCTGGAAGCAAGAACATCTTGTGGCAATGTGTTGCCCTTGAACCTCAAGTTGGGAATCACAGATTTGAAGGTGTTTGAAATCTGTGTCTGAAATCTGTGACTCCTCGTCATGCTCTGACCTAAGAGAAGGGATGCTTTGAACTGTGTGAGATAACCAGAGCAGCTCTCCTGGGGCCCACAGTGTCTGGGAGGCAACACCACCATTCCCACCATCACAATCTGGCCCTTCACAGTCAGGTAAATATCAGATCTTCTAATTTTTTTTAACAGATCAGCCTCTCTCTGTCTCAGGCTACACTGTCTCACTGAAAGTGGGACCAAGGCTGTTGCAAAGGGCCAGCTGAGGGATGGCCCATACCATCCCTGCTAAGGGAGCTGCAAATCCAGCCCTCTGGCACCTGGGGTGGAGGAGGCAGGATGGGCAGGGTTAGGAACAGCACCCCTTCAGCCACATGTGTCTCTTCAGCTGCACAGACCTCTGAAGACAAATGAACTGGAGGAAGCATTTCCTCTGCTGAAGGCTCACACCCGGGAGGTTTTTGTTCACAGTGTAGGTCAAGAGTTGAAAAATGAAGAAGAAAGGAAAACAGATAGAAAGATCCATCTTCTATTATAAAATCCCCAAAGCAGGGGGCATTTGGAAGTCATTTTTCACTGAGCTGAGAGCTGTTTCTGGCCCTTTAGCAGGTATTATTCTCTTCTCAAACTTCATAGTTTGGGACATGGGGAAGCACTGTCCCTCCATCCTCACAGGTGTTAGAAGAGCATTATCCTGGGTGCAAGGCACCTTCTTCCAAGGATGGGGTCCACAGTTATTTGGGCTCTGAGGCCAAATGAAGCCCAATGATGCTGAAAATTGCTCCACGTCCACCCCATAACACATCTTAAACGCATTTGAATTGCATTAGGGTTGAGGTGCAAAAAGAAATGAGTGGCTTGGATTTGCTGGCATTAATGCAGAGGTTCAGGGGGACAGCTCTTAAAGGGGGGAAACCCATGCAGCAAGAGGAAGGTGAATTTCAGCATGGTTAAAGGAAATCTAAATAAAATTCCTTTCTGGAAGGAATTCAAGAAAATTATTTTCCTTCTGTGTTTCTGTCTCTCTTCTTCTGGCTTATAAAAACACCTTGGCTCGGATATTACATCAGCTCTGCCTTTTATTAAAACCCCTGCTCCAGTTGTGCAGATTTCATGCTGTTACATGAAAGTAAAATTTTATGACCAGAAGCTGAAATTAGGAAGGAAACTTTTTTTTGTTGGTTGTTGTGGTGCGTTGGGTTTTGTTGTTAAGTCAGGAGGGCTTGTTTATTTTTGCTTTTTCTCAAGCACAGCCAACTTTTCCAGGTCTCAGCACTCTGGGATTTTTGGGGGGATGTTTGTTCCAAGCAGGTGCTAGCGTGGGGGAAGCTGAGCCTTGGGCAGAGCAGAGGGATGGGGGCCGACCTCCCTCTGCTACTGTGGATGCCTTCAGGTGAGCAGGGTTTTTGTGGCTGTTTCAGAGTAGGATGTACACATGGGACAACAGATGCATTTCACTGTGTGGGGGACAGGTCCTGGGACAGTCTCCTGTTGTGAGCAGAGTGACCATGCAAAAGTGTGAGCTCTTCCCTCCTCTCCTTCTCCCCTGTAAATCCAGACCTGATGGATGATAACTTGGTTGGAGCCACATTCAACACCAGCTGCCTGTTGGCTGGGCAGTGCCAGCAGAATATTTTCATGCACTGCTTCTGTTTTTCCATTAATTCCTCCCTCCTCTGCTAAAAACACCTATGGAGGGTGAAAAGGTCAGTCGGTCCTTCCTTGTTGGGTGAGCTATAGTGAGCTCAAGGAGTAACTACATCTGAAGGTCTTCAGAGAGGTGTTGCATGGGGTTAAATGAAAATTCTAGCTATGAATGACAATACTGGTTTCTTGTGGGACCTTGGCAAGGCAGTTTTGCTTCTCCGGAATCCATCCCTGCAGTCCCTGTTGCTCCCCAGACCTTGGGATGTGAGGCCATCCCACCCAGTCCCAGCTGTGTGTCAAGCCTGGGGACTTTTGCTTCTGCTGCAGCAGCACCCTGGCAGTGGAGCAGCCAGAGGGCATCTCGGGGGGCTTTGGGGCACGGACACCCTCTCCCCAGAGGCGTGTGCACACCGCAGGACTCTGGGAGCAGAGCTGGGCTCCTGCCTCATCCCCACTTCAGAGACATTCACCACAGCCAGGATGGGGGATGTAGGTCAAGCCCCATGGCCCTTCCGTTTCCTTCCAGCCCAAACGCCTGAGCAACCTACTCCTGCCCTTGGAAGATTTACGGAGCAACAGTAAGTATTTCACCAGCTCTTTATTAATAATGCGGCAATAAAAAAGGTGCAGCCTTTCTTTCCAAGGACTCAGAGAGCCCTTAATAATCCAAGGAGGGATTTGGCTCCCCCCAATAGATAGTCTACTGGTGGGCATGCTTTACAGCCCCTTTGTTAGAGCGGGGCCGTTCCCCCATCATCAAAGTGCGAAGTGAGGCTCTGTGATGGGCTAGTCCATAAATCTCTCCCCTCTAATCCTTTCCTTTACTATTTGCAAACTGGGGGAGGAGGGGGTGGACTGGATTAGGCAGACCAGAGCTTTAACCCTTTGTGCTTTGGGGGATCTTCTCCTGAGCAGAAGAGGACGGTGCATGGAAGAAGGGCAGTTTCACAGCAGCCTGTAGAAGCAGGTAGTTATATTCAGCAATTAAACCCCAAATGACAGCTTAAGGAGCTCTTTTGGAGGTTTAATAAGTCCACCACTGTACATAAGAAATAAATCTGCCTGCATTACAATCACTTCAAACTACTCAAGCAATAAATGCAGAACTCTGCTCTTATTCGTCCCTTACGTGGGTAATGTTGCCTCACTCCTCACTTGGTTTCCAGGGCTGGGACAGCAGAGGAGGACCCAGCCCAGCATGTGGAGCCAAATCCACACTGCAGAGATCATAGGTCTGTGCTAAGGAGGTGGGGGGATCCAGTGCTTCGGTTTGGGGCCACCTTGAGCCTGCGGCCAAAACTAAACACTTGGGGATGTGTCAGGCTCTTGAGAGAAGAGTTGCGTCCTGGCCACCTGAAGGCTGATCTCAGATGCAGAGGTGATGGGGGAACTAGGTCAAGAACAAGAAGCAACACGGTGATTTTGGTCTTCAGATGTTTCTGCAAACACCTTCGCCAAGGCCAGGTTTTGATAGGCTGGACTGATGCTGTCATGCTGTGACACCAAACCGTTTTTTCAGTCATGAGGGGATTGTTATCCTTCCAGTGCCTACTGGAGGTTGGGAACAGGTACAAGGTCCCCATCCATGGTCACATGAGGTTTGCCAGAGAATCCAGGAGCAGACCTTGTGTGGCATTCAATCTGCTAAACCAGGGTTTCCACCCCCTCCTGGCCCCATTACTTTAAACCTGCCCACTATGGGATACCTCCATGCCAGAGAGAGACAGGACCCAACCTAGGGTGGGTTCTGGCCAGCAAGGGGCTGTCTCCTTCCCCCCTCCAGCCCCACACATCTCCATTTCTCCAGCATTTCAATGGTTGAAAAATGAACTTGGTGTCCATTTTATCACAAAAGATCCCGGGCTTTTTAAGCCCAGCTTTATAAACAGTGATGAAAGGTCCTGCAACGGGCAGAGGTCTGCTTTTGAAATTGAACAAATTGTGGTTTTATGGTTCCCATGGGGGGGGGTTGCTGTAAATCTCCCAGCATTTAACGCATCTGTTCTTTTCCAACCATGCTACCAGCATCTCAAGGAGGAGAGGGAGAAATAGCTGACATTTCCTGACATCGGCTGCTCTCACGGCCCCCGGGAGTTCCTCAGGAAAGTTTTTAAAGTAATATTTATGGATGATCATGGTGCATCAGGCTCTAAAAGGTACAGAGAAAGGACTGTTGTTCATTAACATTTGGAAACTGTGCACTAAGGATTTCCCTGTGGAGGGGCAAAAGAAATGGAGTGAAAGCGAAATAGCTTTCAAGTTAATCCAGATCTTTTTGAACATTATTGTTGTTGGTAAAAATCAGAACCTTACTTTGGATGAAGAAGAACAAAATTGGAAGTACAGTTTTGGGATGGTTTTCCTCAAAAATGGTTTTCTTTCTAGAATCCCATAATGAGTTCCCTAGCGAAGATGTTTGTTCTTACACACGGATATGTGGTTGAGTTTTGATCTTTGTTTTCATACACATCTTGGTACTAAAACAACGATATATCTGCTCTGGCTAATAAGCTGGGAATAACTTCAATTTGGTGTTTTTTCCTGAAGATAAAAGGTTTTTTTCCTTATTGCTACAAACCATTTAGGTTCAATTTGATAAAAATGTCCTTAAAGCTTTGCGCTCACAAAGGCTTTCGCATGATCTTCTCCAAGTTAAACACCCCCATCTCAGTAAATAACAGATCTTTCACCCAGACTTGTAAAATCCCTCAGTGGTTCCCCAGTATTAATTACTTCAGTTTTATGAATAGCAAAGCTGAGCACAGGAGGGATGGTTTGGTAGAGCATGAGTGGAATCGTATCCTGGGGTTTTGACTTTCGGTGCCTTTTCTGAAGGGCAGCCCTGGTGCCCTTGTGAGGCCTGTAAAAGCCTCCTGTAGACTTCATTGATAACACAAACTCCTCAGAGGTGAGCCAGGGTTTTTCCTTCAGCATGTTTATGTAAAGTACCTTTGGAACAGATTTATTCAAATGAATGCATGGAGAAGATAAGGCCACGCATGTGCTTTGAGTTGGCTGTTTCTGGGTAATGCTTTGAGGCTTATCAGAGCATGCCTGATATTAGAATTACCCAGAGAAAGAGAAAATGAGGGTACATTGGCAAAACAACATGCAGATCCCTCCATAATTCCCAGGGTTTGCATTTCTTGGGACTTCTGCTGTGACCCTGTATGTCTTGCAGGTGGGACCACCAGTTTCCTGCAGCGCCCAGCACCTCCCCATGTCGGGACTGCATTTGCTTGGGGTCTTCTAGCCATGGTGTTGTGTGAGTGGGCCCAAGCTGATGACGAACAGGGTGCATGGGGTACACAGGGCCTTTGGGTCCAGTGCCACAGCTTATTGATGTTGGTGAGTCCACACCATGCTGGGCTGCCATCCTGATGGTCCAGGTGTTAGGATCAGCGGACAGAGCTTGCTCCCACAACTGTCAGTCTCTTTCCAAAAGCATGGGATGGTTTCAGAGTAACTGAGCATGAGGCAGTTTTGAAGTGCAGGGACACCTGGATGCAGAGGTGCACAAACCCACATGGACTCCAGTAATGATTCCCAGGGAGTAGCAGCTACAGCCCTCCTCTTTTTCAGAGGTGATGTGCCTAATGAATGCAGAACACAGGGAAGAACCAGGTAGTAAAAAGAAATTTCTCCCTTCCTATCATAAGACATCCCACCTTCACAGTGCACGCTGCGTAGGGGTGATCAGAGGCCAGAAGGACCCGCTTCCACACGTTCATCCACGGGCAAAATCCTCCAGCCAGGAGCTGCTCTCAGCTCTGCTCCTCTGCTCCATACTGGGTGTACATGGCACAAGGTAAGAGGTGAGTAGCTCAGCCCAGGCAGAGCAAACCTCTCCGAGTGCCTGTGGTATCAGGGCTCTGGAGAGGCCGCAGGCAAGAAGGAAATGATCTTTCTGCCTGATGCACTGCTCTGCCACATCCTCTCGGGAGTGGGACAAGGAGGCACGAAGCCATGGTGACTTCACAGGCAGCGTGAGGGTAGGATGGTGTCCAGCTGATCCTTGCGAAACACCCCGTTGCGCGTGCCGGCCCGCAGGCATGCTTCCCAGCTCCGAGCGTGCCCTGCCGTCGCACGGTCCTCACTGGAGTCACTTCTAACCTAATACTGGACTGTTACCACAGGCATCAAAAAAGGGGTGGGTTTTTTTGCCTTTCAGTGACTTCATGAATCCAAGACACTGCCAATTTTCTATCATTCGTGGCATTTAAAATGTCAACACCTCCCTCCCAAATGAAAATGGAGTTAAAGGTCCTGTGCTTCCCCGTGGCCCTCACCCTCCCCGGTCCCACAGCAGGGCTGTAGAGATTGGCCTTTTAGGAAGCGGCCAAAGCAATCCTGCCTCTTCCTCTGCTCAGCAAAACTGTATTTGCAGTTTAGTACCATGGCCTTGCGATCCTGCACCCAGGACATGCCATGGGAGCTGGGGCAGGGACGGGACCTGGGGACACGTCTGGTGGGGAGCCTGGTTCAGCTGTTCCTCAGACTTGTCGCTGCAGCTCAAGCTACTGGGGGACATCTATGCTTCATCTGTCCCCAGTCTGTCCAGCCCAGAGGTATTCAACCCCAAAGTAGGTGCCCTAACTCTTTGCTCATAACTCCTATGTCCTCCCAACATCTCTGTTAAAAAGAAACCTCCATCTCTCCCCCTCGCTTCCTTTTTGCTGAGACTCTGCTTGGAACTTGCATAAATCTTGCCCAAAAATAACACTGGCTGCTCTCCCAGCTGTGGGCGTCGTGACTTCTGCGCAGGGAAGGGAAGGCTGCGATCTGATTCGTTTCATGGCAGATTTCGGTCAGCTTTGGCACCCCTCCATCCTCGCTGGTACCAAATTTACGAGGTTCCTCTTTCCAGCTTTTCACTCTTCTCCTGGGCTTACCTCTGCCTCTCTGAGGCCTCGTCTCTGGAAAGCCACGGTGTTTTCTTGGCAGCGCCGACTGCGAAACGTGGCACAGACAAACCAATAAAAGTAGCCAATAAACTCAGCGAGTTTTCTTTCCTTTACTGCAAGTGGCCAAGGCAGCGCTGCTTCCTTTGGGATGACATTAAAATGCAGCAGAGAGGATGAGACTCGGATCCTTTTCTGTTTGTTTCCCGGCTGTGTATGATTTTTCCACCGGTGTGAGAAGAGATCTCAGAAAAAGAAAAAAAAATTAAGAAGGAAAATAGCTACAGAGACAACTGCCATGGGATGCCAGAGGGCTCAGCCTGGGTCCTTACTCTCTTACACAGCCCTTGGGTCAGCGGTAACTAATCAAAGCTGGAGTGAAACCAAGGGCCTGATGCAAATGAGTCAAACCCTTATGACTTTAATGAGCTTGACATCTGCAGATCACCTGGGCTGACAGCTCCCTTGCATGTCCTGGCAGGAGGCTTCATAAGGAGAAGGGTTAGTTGTTCCTCCTGGAAATCTTCCCACCTCTATGCAGAGAGGAGCGGTCTCGAGGGAACTGAGCCCTGGCTGATCCATATGGGTTGGAGGAACTTTTTGATAAGGAACCAGCTTGGCTCTCTGGTAGTGTGGATTATCATCCTATCCAAGTAGGGTAAATCAGGAGGAAAATGTACTGAAATGGTGGGAGTGATCCATCATCCAATCCAAACACCCTGTGCCACTGGGAAACAGAAGCCCTGGAGAGGAATGAGAGGCCCTGGGAGACTGGTGAGGGAGCCCACTGGCCTGGGGCTCCAGTGAGCCTTTACATGCAGTACACTGCTGGCTTGTAAGAGTCCCAGGAGTGACGTGCTTGTGCAGTGCTGGTGCGGCCAGCTGTAGCCTTGTGGGATGGGGGAAGCCCTGCTGCTGGCTGAGCTCTGCAGAGGACAAGGGACATCCTTTAAGCTCAACTATGGTAAGTCACATAACCCCTGGGTCTGAGTCCCTATGTGGGACCCCATCTCAAGGCACAGTGACCCCCACTGACAATGACGACTTGCGTTACATCAGCAGAAAACCTGCTTCTCTGTGTCCCCTGGGTATGGCTGCTGATGCCCTGTGCTCGTGGTGGGAAGCAGGGACCTTTCCCTCTGATGGGGAGCCCTGAGAGCTCCTCTCTCAGCCAGCCCTTTGTCCTGGTAAGAGTCCTGGCCTTCCTGCGCTGCATTAATTTAAGATGCTGTGAAGTGAGAGGGGCGGGGGATGCTGTCTAAAACTTGTCCAGGGCCTTTGCTGGATAAATCCCCGTGGAATTTAATTTAAACGAGCTGACACCAGTACAAATCATGCCAGCATTACCAGCTCTTCAGTGTTCCCAATCAACTGTCCACAGGACTCTTGCTTTCTTTAGTTCAAGTGAAGACTAAAAGCATCTAAAACTTTTTAAGACCTCAAACCTAAAAGAATACTTTTTTTCCCTCTCTTTTTCACTGTAGAAAGAAACAACATCTGCTATAAAAATCTGCTGGCCAGGGGCAGTGGGAGCGGATGCCACTTATCACAGCTCGGCTATCAGAGGCAGAGGCTGGTTCCCAGCAGAAAGTGCCTCAGACCAAGCCCCGTGATCATGGCATGTACTGAATGGTGTCTCATCTGTCTGCAAGCTGGGCAATTTAGTTGTTTGCAGAGATGAGGAAAAGCTAGGGAAAAAAGAAAGGAGAGAGGGAATTGGATGGGAAGTAGGAAGGAGGTGAAAGAAAGACTTCCAGGAAAGGGAAGACAACAACACTGTATTTACAAGTACATAGCTGGCCTTAAGTGAAGTCCCCTACATGCTGCTGGGACACAGAGTCAGGCTGGTTTATAGTAAAGCAAAGCCTGTGAAGTAGCATGTCTGTTCCCGGGCTTTAACTGAAGAGTGACATCTCTGAAGAGGCCGGAAAGTGGTCAGGAGTAAGCATGAAACATGTAAGATTGCAGAATTCAAAAGGATAAACATTATTTGATACCTTATTTATAGGGCACCACAGGGGAAAGGTAAAGGTTTCAGAAAAGAAAGAAGCACTTTAATTTTATCTGGAGATTTTCCAACAATAAAATCTAATCCATCATTCTCTCTGTGTGACTGCTCTTAATGAAAATTTAGAGGCTGTGACTGAAATTTAGAATTCACAGGGGATACTATTAGGAAGATGTCTAGCAGCTATGCAAAACCTGTTATATCATAGCCCCTGCCAAAGGCTGGGGAAGAGTGGAGTGTGAAACGGACAGCTTTTAATTTGGCATGCCGAGGCTCCGCGGCACCGAGCCTTCCTCTCCTGGGTGGCAGCAGCAGGACTCCCTGGGACTCGCGGTTCATCCAGCCGGCTCCCACCAGGGATCAGCCACCGGGTGACAGCGGGGCTCTGGCGATGGCAGTTGAGGAGCTGATTTCAAAAGAGATGGGTTTTGGCCCGTTTACACTTAATTTTTACCCAAAGCGCCTTGCTTTCCCTACGTTAGTTCCTCAGCGGTGATGAGAATCATAGACCTCCTCTAATGCCATCTCTGTTTCTTGCCCAGATTTATCGATCATGGTTAAAAGCTTCCCAAAAAGACAGAACAAAACTGGTATCTGCCCAGTGTGCTCTTCCGAGACTGAGAGGAAACCCTGCAGTGAGCCAAGGGCTGTGGGACACCATCATGGGAAGGACATCCTGGTGACCTGACAGGCATTGTGAGGGGAGCAGCACCCACGCAGCTCTGCCGTGCCCCTTGTTCCAGGACTGCGCCACTCGCCTACAAAAAGGTATTGCCCGTGCTTGGTGAGGGGATAGGTGTATTTTCCTCTTCATCACTTGGAGACTGTCCAAGCCCCTCGCTCACAGGCCATACGGCGCCTCAGTTATTGCTGGTTATCAAACACCCACCCCATCCAGGAAGCACCAGCAGCACCAGCCTGTGCTGGGTGCTGAGCAGAACCAAGTAGTGCCTTTCAGCTGAGGGTGACCTGGAGGGGAAGACTGACCATCTCTAATCATTACCAATCCTCTGCGCTTTATTTTTAATCAAAGCAGATCACTAGACTGTTTCCAATGTTTTTTAATGGGCAAAAAGGGGCTTCAAATATAAAGACAATAATGTTAAATTATTTAAGGGCCTAGATGTACATCATGAATCAGTTTAATACCAAAGTCACTGCCAATTATTCAACTGATTCAAAATGAGACTCCATCACAAAATGTTAAATCACAGGATAAATCTGTCCTGGGAAGGGCTTTAGTAATCACAATTCTCTCAAAGCAGAAAAAGCTTTTCTAAAAGCAGAAGGGGAAAAAAAAAAGGTTACAGCTTAAGCCAGACATTATATAGTAATGCCAGATGTTAAACAGTTGACTTAAATTATTGGCAACTATCGAATGCAAGATACTAATACTACTGGTTGGAGAGCTATGCCACCAAGTTTGTAATCTGCGGAATGGGCTTAAATATTCCTTTAATTTTCTGCCTATGGATAACAGGCAATTTGGATTAGCTTCCGCAGAATAATAACCTCCTAATTCTCAGCAGATGAGTATAAGCCTTCTGCAACATCAAAAAACCAAGACCATACTTAATATGTAACCTTTAATGGCATATGTTTTTAAATTATACAACTCCACTGGACCTGTGTAATTAAGCTCAAGCAATGCCTGAAACCACTCTGCCTGCCTTGCGGGCAGCAGAAGGCACCTAGAGAGTCTCCCACCCCCAAAACGCAGAACAAAACAACAGAAAAAAGTCTCCACAGATTTGCACGTCAATCTTCTCTCCCCCAAAATTTGCCTTTTCCACATGCTGCCCTGAGTGCCTGTGGCCGAACACCACCATCACCTGGAGCGGGGCTCAGCCCGTACCCCTCTGCCCATTTGGGTTCTCTGTTTTTTGCCGTGGCTCTGCCTTTCCCCCTCCTTCATGTGCTCCTCCTGTCCCATGTTACCCACCACATCACTGTTTGCCCAGCAGGAATGTGGGGCCAGGACTGACACCCTTTTATTTATTTGCTCAGCACCCAGCCTGGCATGTGCAGTCCTGCACAACTCCAGCCTGGTGTCCTGCAAGAACCCTCTGGTGTGGGTCAGGGACCGCTCGCCAGCCGGGGCTGAGAAAGGGGATCCGGGCACCTCCTGACTCTGCCCAAGGCATGCGTCTTTTCCCTTTGGCATTGGGGCATGACCATCGAGACCAGGCACCTCCTGCCTTGCAGGATGAGGTTTGTTCTCTGCTAGGCTTAGGATATATTAGAATTAAATGGGGCAGGGTCACAGCTCGGTCTCTTCTCCAGCCGATCGCTCGTCAGCGTGTGTGTTGTGCAAATGATAGAACACCCCAGCACCCCACAAGCCTACACGGCCCGTGAGTTCCCCAGAGGGACGAGGACAGCCCTCAGTCTGCCCTGCTTGCTGCAAGCCTGGGCTCAGGCTGAAGTAACACAACTCAGCTGTTCAGATGAGCCAAAGCCCACATTTGCTTTTGTTTTGACTTTTTTCTTTTCCCCTCTCTTTCTCTGATAGAGAGCTGCAAGCATTTGAGAGCACGGACAGCAGGGCTGGGTTTGTTCCTGCCTCTGCACCAGGGGGGAAATGTCCTTGCTCAAGGGCTGAAAGATGGGTGAAACGGCGGTGAGGAAAGGGTCAAAACACATCCCCCCGACTGTGAGCAGAAGAAAAATGTTGGCAGAGCAAACCTTGCCACAGGAATAAAAGGTTATCCTGGCTGTTCATATTACTCCACATGGGGTGAGTAAAACTGTCGGTCGGACTGAAGCGTCTGATATACAAAGGGGAATAAAAACTCATTAAAGGTCTAAAAGGAAGCCCTATTAAAATACCAGATATAAAATGGAGGAGACTTGATCACCCTACTGCTAGAGAAGTGTCAGGGTTTGAATGAATCTGACCTTTTTTTTTTTTTTCTTTTTTTTTTTCCCCCTGAAAGCAGAGGAAATGTGTTTTGTGGAAAGCCAGGTGGGATGAGGGGCAGGTAGAGTGTCAAAGAGCACTGATAATATTTCAGGGTCTCGCTAGGAGCCTAAAATACGAAGGGGATTTATTCGGCTTTCGGCAGGGAGGAGAGTGCTAGCAGATTTTTGAAGGCATTCCAACGAGGTTCATATTCATCTGTTTCTTAAATCGAGAGCTCTTGGCTGCCGCTGTGCCGAGGTAGGGAGCATCTCCGCTTCTCCCTCCCGCCCGGGATGCACGCTGGCTCGGAGCCCAAGGCGAATTAGCACCGGTGGGTCCTTGCTATTCTCCTGCCCTGGCCTGGCTGCTGTCCCCCTAAAAGCCAACGAACCAGACCATTTTTACAGGGCCTGAGAACAGTCTTTCTCACGGCATCTCGTTTCTACTTTATTTGGTCTAAGGGAAGGAAAGAAATTACAAGGGGAAAGAGCTAAGCAAGCCGTTTTCTTTCAAGCATTAAGAAACTGTCCTGTGAGTGCTGGAAGCAATGAAGCCCAGTTTGCAATGGATTCGTGCCTCGGGGCTGATGGGCTTTTAAACCAGAATGTGCTGGGGCTGTGGCAGGCTTTCACCCTTTCTTTGACACCAGAGAAGTCATGTGAGGAAAAAAAAGACACGATTAGTAACTCACCCAGAGCACTTCCCACCTGATCAGCCACCCGGGCACCCCCTTCTTAGGCATTTTGTCATATGTGGAGTCTCTAGTGTCTCGTAGGCATGAATGCCATCAAGGCTTTTCCATGGCTTGGGAATTTTTGTCCCATTCTCCTCCTAGATTGTAGTTTTCTGATTGTGGTTGAACTCAGAGAAGACTTGTATCAGAATAATGTGGCCAGTAGGTCTAAGGAGGTGATTGTGCCCCTGTCTGTACTTCGCATTGGTGAGGCTGCACCTCAAGTGCTGTGTCCAGTTCTGGGCTCCTCACCATAAGAAGGATATCAAGGTCATCGAGCGAGTCCAGAGAAAGGCAACCAGGCTGGGGAAGGGGCTGGAGGGCAAATCATATGAGAAGCGGCTGAGGGAGCTGGGGGTGTTTAGTATGAAGAAGAGGAGGCTGAGGGGAGACCTTATCACCACTACAACTACCTGAAGGGAGGTTGTGGAGAGGTGGGCGACTGTCTCTTCAGCCAGGTGACAGGAGATGGGACAAGGGGAAATGGCACTAAGCTGCCCCAGGGCAGGGTCAGATCAGACATTAGGGAAAAGTTCCTCACTGAAAGAGTTGTGGGGATGTGGAACAGGCTGCCCAGGGAGGGGGTTGAGTCACCATCCCTGGGTGTGTGTTTAACAGACGGGTAGATGAGGTACTTAGGGATATGATTTAGCACAGGACAAGAGCGGTTGGACTTGATCTTAAAGGTCTTTTCCAGCCTTGTGATTCTGTGAAGACATAAATGGAGGGTTTCTCTCACACAACATATGCAACTCTTAACACAATACTTTCAGGAACTTGTTACTTCTACCTGCAGTCCATTGAAATCACCACCAGAATTCATTAATTACCAGGGACTGATGTGGTGGGGGACACATGCACTTGCACTCGGGCTATCACCACATAAATCTCATTTCCTCACAAAACTGGGGTTCAAGTAAAAGCTTCTATCTTATTTAGACAGAGGTGGAGAGCTGCTGTGGCAGGCCCTGAGCTAACCCATTTTCCTTGCCCTCCTACCACTTTTTCTCCTCTCGCAGTCAGGCATGGGTTGGGTGTTTTTTTTTCTCAACTCCTCCTTTTGGATCCTGGTTTTTGGAGAACAAGGATGATTTCCTTCCATCTCAGTGACATCAGGACACAAACAGAGCCTGTCATTAACTCATACCCATGTTACAATCGCCTAAGTCCTGTTTCCTTATGAAACCCGAGCAGAGTTGATTCCATGCAGCAGACATTCATCAGCCCATTGCAATGTACCAGGAGGCACTTAAAGGTTAAGGCGAGTGGGGACCACCTTCATGTCACCATAGAAGGTCTGTCCCTCAACAGAGGCAGTGAATCTGTGGAGATACCTAAAGTCACTAAAAAAACCCACAGCTCTTTTCCCCAAAACTCAGTTGTAAGACTCTTTTACAGTTCCAGCACTGAACATCCTTTTCTGGGCCAAAAAAGCGCAAGAGCCATGACATGAGTCAGCTCCAAGTGCCTGGAAAGGCCTGTGGCACCTTCGCTGGGCTCAGCAGACTGATGGATTAGCACTTCCCCGTGTGGAATTGCAGGTTTCAGTCCTCGGAGCCTTTGCCAGTCAATTGATCTATACCCCAAGCCTTTCATCGGGTACAAACAGGCCTTTGACTTTCAACAGAAAGAAGCAGCAGTGAATATAAATGGGACGTGAACATTTTTTTGAGCGGAGATTTTAATGGTCTGTTCGCTCTCCAGCTCTGCTGCTGCGGTCAGAGAGAAATTCCACTTCTACTTCAGGAGCTGGTGGAGAGAAACCCATTCCTCTGGCTGTTCATTCCTGGGGAGCAAAAGTCTTCTACATCTTCTGTTAGTGCCCTGACCTGGTCCAGGGTGCTCCTTGACACATCTCTTGGAAGCCCTGATGTGGGTCCAGTCCAGGACCTTTCCACGCCTCCCCTGGAAAATAAACCATGGCAGGGCTCTGTGGGGATGGGCACAGCCCCCACCACCAGTAGCAGCTTTACTGATGCATGGGGTTCCATGTTCCTTCCTTAAAGTTTCGTCTTCCAGCCTACAGTTAATCATTACCTATATTGCACTCCTTTAATTTGAGGTAACCGGATATCCCCAAATATACCCTCATCTTCCCAATTCCCAAATCTCTCCTCCCATTCCCAGGCAGCTGACAAACACACCCCCGTGCTGGGCCAAACCCCAGCAAACAGCAGTGCAGAGCTCCTGCTTCCTCTGCGCAGAAAGGGACAGAGCCAAGCGCACGACAAAGCAGTCTGCACTGTGAGGTGATGGGAA
Source organism: Zapornia atra (assembly GCA_013400835.1). Classification (NCBI taxonomy): domain Eukaryota; kingdom Metazoa; phylum Chordata; class Aves; order Gruiformes; family Rallidae; genus Zapornia; species Zapornia atra. The sequence continues at coordinate 2,080 of VZTU01027666.1, read as the reverse complement.
AGCTGTTGCTCTCATGCTGAAACAGAAGAATCCATTTGTGCTCCCAGGTATGTTTTGAGATGTTTCTAGCACCCCACGTGCCAGCTCTTGCTGGTCACTGAAAGAGATTGAACAACAGCCTAACCACTGGTCCTCTCACTGTGACCGTAGGTGCTCGCTGGAAGCTGTTTCTCTTTTTATTTACTTCACAGAGCTTGTAGCTCAGGATGGGGCGTTATGTTTGACTTACAGACTCAAGGAGCAGGAGAGCAGCCTCTTCACCCCAAATACAAACAACACTGACCTACAAGACAAAGACCGTGAAGTAGGAGCCTATGATGTCAACCCCAGTCCTTGAGCTTTGCTAGGTCTGGGCACAAAACCCGACATGGCAGAACAGACTGAGAGCTCAGGCAATGGGAAATTTAACCAACATATTTTACACCCACACCACTAAAAATAGGTTGCCGACGCCGACTCTTCATCTGGAAAGAGAGGAAACACCAGCGTTGCTGTGTTTTGGATGAGGCACAGCGCTGAAGTCCTGACCATATTTAGCCATAAGATCATCTCACAGGAGTCCTGCAGGAGAGCAGAGTTTTAGAAAAATTATTCTGGCCAAGTGCCAGTCCTGCTTTTATTATTTCTCCCCGCTATCTCAATACTTCATTTCATCACCTAAATTGCTGCGCTGAGTTACTCTAGGCTGTTAAAATGCTGTCATGCCACAGAGGCAACTATGTGAAAGAAATGATGTCTCTACTGAAAGCGCTCCATGCAGCTGAAACCAGGCCACCTATTTAGGTGTCGGGTTTAGATTTTTCATTGTTAAGTGCAGAAACTTGAAACATTTTTGCCCCGATGTGCTGAAAGCTACAAAGACGTTAAAGATTATTCACGGAATAAATATTCATTTGCAGGAAGAGTTTCTTTTTTTAAAAGGCATGAATATTTCAGGCAGCGCACTGCGATGCGGGCGGGCGCGGAGAGAAAATGGTGATCACGCTGAGTGCTGTCTCAGTAGTTCCCAGTGCTAACAGGAGCCAGAACCTAGCTTTTATTTAATGGCAGTTTCAGCTGAAGCTGAAATACTTCCTAGATGTTTCTTAACTTATTGCTAGTAATGAAAAATTTCCTGAATAATGAAAAATTTCCTGAAAAATTAAGTTTTCCAGTGCTTCCCTATCAAGTGCTTTGCTGGCACGTTGCACTTGTTGCCCCGAACACGAGAAAACCGCCCTTGTTTTATTTGCAACTCCCCTGTCTGCTCCTTCCCACAGAAAAAGGGGTTCCTCTGCCCGCAGCGTGTTGACCTATCGCGACTCTACATATGAAACCAGCTCTCCACGGTTCCGAATTTCCCATTTCCGTGGCACTTCCTGGTCCCGTCCGAGGCTGTGTGGAGCTCTGGTACCATCTAGTGTTACCGGGGATGTTCTCGGCTGCTGGATGTGGCCCTTTTCCCACCCGTCTCCCTCCGGGTTTTCAGCGCAACAGCCTGTCGCGACAGAACGTGGCGATTAGGGATGATCAGGGAAACATCTCGTCCCCCAGCCGCTGCTGTCCTGGCTGCGGCGGCTCGGGCTACCACGGGTTTCCCGGAGTGGGAGCGAAGCATCTCCCCCAGCTGCGGGGTCGGGGGGGCACCTGGGGCCGCCTAGCCAGGAGTGCGCGCAGGCTGCCGGCCGCGGCGCCCTGGCCACCCAAGCACTGCCCAAAAGGCCACAGGAAGCGCAGTAGAGCTTCGCCGCCCCTCCTGCAGAGCTTTGTGTACCGAGAGAGGCTGCAGGACTCGGCACTGATGCCGATTTCCCGAAGGGTGTACTCAACCACAACTCCGGGGCCCACTCCGGCGCCCGCAGGCGTGAGGCGAACCGCTCTGCCCTCACTAAACATGGCCGCCGCAACGCTACTCTGCCGCCCGCTGCCAGGGAGGGAAGTGTCTCCGATATCCCCACCCCTTCCGAGGGCGCCGCCGCGGAAGCACTTATCCGTTCAAAGAGTGGCGGGGCCGAGCGGATCGGTGGCGGCGCGAGTGGGGCTGCGCGTTCCGCGGTGAGGCGAGCGCTCGGGGACGGTGGGCAGCAGCTTGTGGGGCGGG
>VZTU01027665.1:18263-37304 GCA_013400835.1 Zapornia atra | reverse complement strand
AGCATACAAACAAGAGGGGAATCTTCTTTTTAAAAGGGTAGGTAATGGCAGGACAAGGGAGAATGGATTAAAGCTAAAGGAGGGGAGGTTTAAATTAAATATTAGGGGAAAGTTTTTTACAGAGAGAGTGGTGAGGTACTGGAACAGGCTGCCCAGAGAGGTGGTGGATGCCCCGTCCCTGGAGGGGCTCAAGGCCAGGTTGGATGGGCCCTTGGGCGACCCTGTGTAGATCCAGTCCTGGAGGTTAGGGGCCCTGCCTGTGGCAGGGGCGTTGGAGCTCTATGATCCTTGGGGTCCCTTCCAACCCATATGATTCTATGATTCTATGATTAGCTGAAAGGTAAGGAAGGATACTTCATTGGAATAAGAAACCTACTCTTGGGACCCCATACATATAACAAAAGAGCAGGATATAGAGCACCCTATAACAGATGGGTAAATAGGAAAGCACTACAGCAGAACTCAGTCTCTGATGTGTCACTTTTCTCAAACCTGGCTTAAGGAAATAAAGTGCTTAAATGCTTGGACAAATGTTGCTAGCACCATGGAATAAAGAGAGGAGAGAGTCTGAAACTAGAGACTGTGGAATGAGCTGGTTGAGTAAAACAGCCAGACAACAGCATTTGAGGTAGGATACCAAGCTGGGACATGACCCTTACCTATAAAGCTTTATACCAGTCATATCACTAGCTGTTAATACAAAAAAAACCACAACCCAAAACCAAAACAAGCAAACAAACAAAAAAAGCCATAGAAGAGAAAGGTGCAGCTTCTACAATATTGGCCATTTCTCTGGCTATGATTGTCTAGAACATAATGGTTTTCCTCTCCCTTTCAGCTTGATTTGCTAAATTAATAAATAGATGAACTGTAAAATATGGCAGAAGGATATTAAAGGCTATTAGCATGTGAAATGAGGTGTTTGCTGGTGCAGTTCTAAACCCCGTGTAGTGAAAATCTATGTAATTCATATGGGACTGATGGATAATTAGTCCTCAGTGCTGCCAGAAGTCTCTGATGTGTGAGAAATTAGACAAACTTTCAATAAGCTTTTTTCTGCCACTTCCCGGTCACGTCAGTATGTTCTAGTTAGACACATGTAGATATATAAGTTGCAAGGTTAAAAGCTAGTCCAAAGGCAAAGATAAGTAAGGCAGCAACCTGAACAGCTTCCTGTATGGCTGGTTATTAGCCTGGCTCTGACCTGAGCTCCACTTTCCACATTCTGCTGGGAAAAGCTCTGGAGACGTCCTGACAGATTGTGCAGCACACAGTTTATCCAGATCAAACGGAGAAAAGTTAAAGTTCTCACAAAGGCACCAAACATGAATGAACTTTGTCTTTGAGGGCTCTCTGCTGCTTGGCATATGTCTAGCAAAGCTTACCCTTTCACACCACCACTGCAGCTGAGTTTAGTTTTAAGATCAAGCTAAGACTCACACAATGAAGTAGAAGAAACAACGGCAGAGCTCTGCGCTTCCCCTTTCACATCTCTGGGTTTGGCAAGGCGGGGGGCGGGGGGGGGGGCGTGCCTGGAACTAAGGGTATCCAGATGGGAAATCTTGACTTGGTTCCTAGTTAGCAGGTTCCCCTTTTCTTCCTTTCCTTCTGAGGCCAAGGCAGGCAGGAAGGCAGCAGTGCTCCACAAACTCTGGACAGCATTTTGCGTTTGTTTATAACAACTGTTCTAGTGCTTCATACACCTCTGTTCAGATTAAAAAGAAAATACAGAATGAGATTAGTGAATAAAATCGCCAATTGTAGAATTATTTTCTTTCTAGTTTCTTTAGCCTAGGGAATTGCTCTTTGCCGGAGGACACTCACTTTTCAACTCCAGTTTGTACTGTGAGAATAATACTCATTCAAACTAAAAAGTTTACATTTTCCAGATTGTGGAAAAATCTGTGTGAGAAATGTTCTGGCTGATAGATTCTGTTGCTGTGCCAGTAAAGGAGATCACTCTACAGCTCTTCACATTTTGCCATCTACCAACAATACTTTACTCGATGGCCTTATTGCAGTTGACAAAGCTCTTGGGTCTCTAACAAAGTCAAGTTCATAAGAAGCCATCCAGAAGTACATGCTGTTCCAAAATTTTCCGTTTGCCCTGAAGTCCAAATACATAATCTAACACTCCCTGAAGCCCCTTGGAATCCATACACTGCTCACTGCACAGACCAGGCTGTTTTACCTTTTTCTGGGTAGTATCTTACAGTCTACTTAAGTCTTTGAGAATTCAGTGTATAAAAACATCAAAACATAAACTGCTTACAGGGAAAGAAGGGTGATAAATTCAAACCAAATACAGGTAGAGATTTATGTGAACCAGACGCACCTTACAAAATACTAATTGAGCAAGAAGGAGACCATGGTGAATTACAAAGGTTCCAGAAAATCTGAAAAACAAAGAGGAAGGAAATTTACTTCATGAAGTCAGCTAAAGAACTAGCAACACAGCTTGTTTCGTGCTATACTCTGGTTTCCATTTCACATTCTTTTTCTTGATATGTATGTGTATATACATATGTATATACACATACACACGTTGGTGAAGGAACTGAGATTAGCCAGATTCAGCTGGACAATGTTTATTTATATTATTGTTCTAATCTCTTGCATTGTGTAAACATTTGCTATTGGAATAGCTAGATGGAAATTTTCAAAGACAGTAATGTGTCAGCAACACAGATACATCATCAACACTTTGCAATCCTGAACATTGATAGACACTGTGTGGTACATCTAAGGAACAAAAGGCATCAGAAAGGGTTCTTTCTCATCTTGCTAGAACTATTTACTCACTTGAGTCCAGAGAAAATGAGAAGAAATAAGAGCACAACTGATGAAAGAGGAAGTTTTCAACTGAATTTGCAGCCTTTTGAAGATCTTAATTGCACTAAGGGCTGCTTTCTCCTTTCCTCCTGGCATCAATAACTAAATGGCTGCATGGTTCAGGTCTTACATTCTATAAATTACACCATGGTGTATTTGACAGCTACCCAGCACTGTGTGCTGCTACCATGCTGTAACATTTATGGAGTTTAACACCATTTACAAGTTGCCCATTCATAAATCTCTCTTGCTTATTCCTTTCCTTTTTATTAGGGTGCTCTGGACTTTTTTTTTCATTACAGATGATATATTTTAACACTTGTGTTAGTAATAGGTAATTATATATTTATTTATTTCCCTCTCCTGGAATATAGCTGCTTTTGGAGTTAGTTCCTTTGCCTGAAGTTACAAGATTTAGTATAATTAATATTCTCAACACTTTGTTGGGGATACAAGCTGTGACTCTTACCCTGCACATGACAGAAACACAGATTTTCTGAGCTATAGAATCATTGGAATAAATCAAAAGTTGCACCATTCCACCAATCTATCATACTGCTTTAGTCCCTTTACTTTGGTTGAAAGTTATTCCTTCTAATTTTTAACATATAAGGGTAGTGTGTGCAGTAAGCTACTGGAGAACACCTTACAGGAGGAATTATCCAAAAGCATCCAACACTCTTGTGTTTATGCTAGTTGTCTCTGTGCTACATTCCCTGCAGCTCATCTGCAAGCATGAAGCTTGCACTGTGGGTTAATACAAGCATTCACACAGCTAAGTTCAGCTTCTGCTAGCCGTGCTGCAGACTAATTTGGTTACAAAACTTGCCCAGGAAGCTAAATAAATATTCAGGCAGCAAGCCCACACTGAGCTCCAGTCTGCCACAGCTATGTTGATAGCAGCATTTAATTTGTCTAGTTTAAAGCTATTTTCTTCATCTGTAGGTTAGCTGCAGTCACAGCAGTGTTGATGCTCCATATGTTCTCAGGAGCATATGGAATAGAACTACAGGACTATAGGGCAGTATTTTCATGACCGAAGCCAGGACTCCCAGTTTCAGGCAACCACGCAGTAGATGTCTGTCTAGTTCAGAAAAAGTCACACAAAAACTACTGCATGCCAATGGCACAGATCACAGAACTGTGCCATAAAGGTTCCATCGCAAAAGACACTGTGCCTCTTCAAGGGAACAGGAGGGATCAAGGGAAATCACACCTAGAACTTAATAAAGAAAACTCATGAATGACTTCAGGTAACAATCCTGCAAAGAGAGAGGTAGAAGCCTACAGAGAAACTTAGCAGCCAGAACTGTGCTCTCCCCATATTGATTGAAGAAAATTTCTTCAAATAAACAATGGGCTCTTAATCTACAAGTGAGAGTACAGGTTACCACAAAATACATTTGAGCTTGATGTCTAGCTTCTTAGTTCCTGGGGCTGAATACATTGGACAGTATTCTGGGAAAGTGCATCCACATCTCTGTGCCAAGACAATCTGGGATAAAGCAAAACTTGATAAGACTCAAGACTGCCATTTATTTCAGTTTTTAGTGCAGTTATATTTAGCATAGATACACGGTCTTAAAAATAATAATGAAAAAAAAATGTCTAAACTACTTAGGAAAGTTTTTGCCCATATATGTGATCCTGTGCCATAATGCTCAGGCTTGCCTCTGAGTCTTAATGAAGCTCATGTGATAACAGTTATAAATGGGAACTGTGCAGAGCAAGTGACATAGTGTATCTGAGAAGGAGTTATAAAAAAATATGCTAATTCTGAAAATAAGATTCTTGGAAGGAAATCTGAATATGTTGATGGAACTCTACAGAAAGCAATATATTCCTCCACAAAGACCTCATGGTTGCCAAGAACCTCTATCTACCCATCTTAAATGACAGAACTGGTATGTATTTTTACAAAAGAAAGAAAATTCTCTTTGCAGTGCTCACATGCTTGTGGGGATGCAGAATCTTTAATCAACCATTATGTTATACAGCTTGTCAGATGTCTCTATCTCCCAAATTCTGATGACTGAAACATGTTTAGAACAAGAATAGCTATAATTTTAAAGACTTGTGCCTTTTTGAAAAAGCATGGCGAATGATAGGGGGATTTTTTTAAATGAGGTTCTTAGTGTTCTGTATCCTCTAGAGAGCTAGTGGGAGGAAGGGATTACCTGTGTTCCTGGTTGTTCCCTTTAGTTCCTCATTCTGCTTCTGAAATCTCTTCTATACCTATTGGAACTAGCTGTTGTGAAAAAAAGTCTGAAGAACGGAAACCCTTTGTGCATTTATCAGTTGGGTTTTAAGCCATTCAGAAAAAAAGATATTTTGGAAACTACTCACTCAGGTAGTTCCTGTGAACACAAGCTCTGTCCATTTTTTCACTTCTGTTTGTGCTTGGTATTGCCCCAACCCATGTGCAGGACCTTGCACTTGGCCTTATTGGACTTGATACAGTTCACATAGTCCCACCTCTAAAGCCCATCAAGGTTCCTCTGGATGGCATCCCTTCCCCTCCAGCACGTCAACTGCCAGTAAATGTGCTGAGAGTGCACAGAGTAGTTTCACCCTCAGTTGACGGGGGTTTATATGAAAATGGAATACATTTTATTATTCACTTAAATCTCTTTCTAAAGCATTGCTCTAGCCTTTCATACTAGCTACAGTTTGTGGAGCTTTTCTCCCCTGTGAAGTATGATTCCTCACTGAACTATGTGTCAATGCAAGGCCAAGATTCCTTATCAATACAAGACTATGGTGTGCAACCACAGATTTAATTTATCCAGTACCAGCTGTACAAAAAGCACACCAATCCAGTTCAAGATGGAAATAGAGATGTTTTCATTCAAAATATTATAGGGGTTATTTCCTGCGGTTTTCATTAACACAATCTAAATATTCTCATTGTTCATATGTCAGCTGAGATGTAGTATGCTAAAACTATCCAGGATGGATGCTGTGATGTGTCACCTAATTCATGTCATATGATTTTGGTTCTTTCATAAACAACTAACAAACCTCTAAACACGCCAAAGACCAATGACTAATAATCATTAATGAACTAAAGCAGTAGTTAAAATTATGGTAGCAGCTTGTACTTCTCTATTCTAGGGCTTCCAAACTTTCAGAATTGAACCAGGGTCAGTACTGTTGCCCCTAGAGACATTACATTAGAGAGTGCTGAGAAAGTGAAATATATGATAATGAATAAAATCTAGAAATCAATACAAAAATACCGACAATTATTTTCATTTCTCTAGTTGCTTTAGCAGCTACATATTTCTGCCAGAAATGACGCCTCCCCCGCTTTTTTCCCATGAAGATGCAGATAATTAATGTCAGAGCAACACAGAGAACACACATTTCTATTACCTAAAATATTTGACCAGAAATACTTCCTGATCCTTTTTAACTCAATAAACATCAGGAAAAGAATGTATTGGATTTCTTACCTTTATACTATCAAAATGAAGATAGAGAATAACTCAAACTCCAGAGTGGAGAATAATCCCACCATGTCAATTAAATTGACAGTGTATGGAAAAATGCTAGTGAATTCAGTATATATTTCATTTTACAACCACTTCAGCTCGAATAGTGTATCTGGGAAAGCTTCTTATGTCTACAAGAGTTTCTTCCAGAAGAGAACATTTATTATAGTTGTCTTGGCAACGTGAGCTCTGTGGAAATATAAATCAGAGCTTAAGAAGGTTTTATTTTTAAACTCTGAAATAAACCAGAAGAAAAATAAGGCAACTAGGTGTGCAGAACTTTATGATCTGGTCTCTGTTAAATGCATGAAATGACCAGATGCATTACCTGGTCAAGTATTTCACCCTGCTCTGTGCTGATGAAGTTTTGAGTGGAGTAAAGTCTTAAACAGGAGCCAGGAACAACACACTGAGCAAGATGCAAACAAGCTGCATTGAGCCCACATTAAAACATTAAATGGGGTAATAGGCTTAGAGGAACAGAACAAAGTTAGAAGGAATTCAGAGCACAAAACAGAAGACCGAAGGGACTCATGATTGTGATTTTTCAAAACCTTTAGTGTTCTTTTTAGAAGGAACAGTTAGTAATTGCTCCATGTAGCCATCAGGATCCCAGCCTTGAGAAGCAATGCAGGCAAAAAATAAAAGATTCATCTTAAACGAAGCAAAATTTTAAGCTGTTAATGAATGTTTTAAAATATATAAAATTACATAGAAAACCTCTCAATACCATTAGTAATTTTTAAGCAAAGTTGCAGCTTCATATTAACACTTATTGAGAAACACAAGCTTTGAAGTGGGAATCAAAATCTTATAAATGTTATTCTGCTGTTATTCTAACTAAAAGTCTCATCTGCCAGCCATTGCAAAGGAAGAACAGAGATGCTCTGTGGCCCTGAGGAAATAGTGTAGCCTTCAAGAGCTACCCCTGCTCCCATCACTACTTGTGATCCAATACCACACATCATATACAAAGGGGTATCTGAAACACTTCTAGATAAGTAGCATGTAATCTTAATTTCAGTAGGAGACAGAGAATAAAGTACTGAACTAGCCAAAATACAAAATCACTAAGCAGTCATTTCATTCAGAATAAATGCCATTTTTGACATCTGATGCTGTTACATTTAAAAGTAAGCAGTGATCTAAAGGAAAACAAAAAAGGGTAGTAATAAGCTAAAGTTACTCTAACTCAGTGTGAATTTAAAAAATTCCACTAGCACTTTTTTTTTTCAGAATTTCTATCCTTTCTTAATCTCATAAACTAATCACATTATAGCTGCTGTACCCAAAACACTCCCAAGGACATTAAGAGATGAAACTTAGCACAGAAGCATCATTTCTAGATAGAAATCACTCAATGTTACAGTAAGACCTTTCTTTTCTATGTTAAAGACAGACTCAAAACCTTCTGATCTTTGGAAACTCTTGTTTCTGCAAAGGTTAGAAATAATTTAATTTAAATAATCAGTGTCTCCCTGCACTTTTTATTGTTCTTTCTCCTTTACCACTTGTAAACCTGGGATTCAATAAATCAGTAGGAGAGACATGCAATGCCCACATGTGATCTTGAAACTTGCTCTTGTCTTCATTTCAGGTAACACCAGCTGCGGGAGACATTTGGAGTGTTCACTTGTGATATGTTTCACACAGGACTGCTGCATGAAGAGAAAACTGCTCCCAAATACAACCCACTTAGCAGTAAAAAAATCAAAGTATAAAGACCCAAATGACAAAAGGGCACTCACCAAAGTGCTGTAAGGCAAGAAAAGGTTCTCCTACGTGATTTTTTTTTTTCCAGCAGCCTGTCATACTTTAAGATCATGCATCAATGTAAATCTGACTGTTGTCTGATCACTGGTTAAGAATTTGCTTTGGCTAAACTTAAATCTAATCTTTCCTGAGGTAACTGTCACCTTTCCTTCTTCTGTGCTGCCCATTGCTGAAGTAACTGTGGAACTTAAAATCCGTGATTATCTTCAATGCATCCTAGTGAAAAAAACCAAACAAAAAAGTATAATTTTCCCCATTTTATTGATGAGTAACAGAGACAAAAGGCACCTAAGGTTGTACCTACTATCTCAGGAAAATGGGCAGACTGAGGACAATAACTCCATTCTCCCAAATTTCAATCTGCCATGTGAAGCCTTACTGCATAAAAAGCTTTTTATCTCTTTTTGTCCAGTTTATTTACTATGCCAATTTACAGTCTGTGAGTGATTCTTGATAGCAACAGTAAAAAAGCAGGAGAACTGAAACCTAAGATATGTTAAGAGCTTCTTGATATACAGGAACCTTCCTCCTTATTTGTATGGGGATGGTTTGCAGTACCAGCAAAGTTTCACTACGTTAAATCAAATTGGACTGTGCTTGAAGCAGATGTTTTCACAAACTTCAGTACCTTATCCAGTGTGATTCTGTGTGTCTCCGGAAGGATCCTATTTGACTCCAAACAACACTGAGCAAACTGACTACTCGAGGCTGGATCACGCAGGTATTCGCAAACAAGCTGCAAGGCTTGGTTTTGTTTCTTGTTTCAAAGGTGGAAGAGTACACACTTCTGCAATAGAGGTAAGAAGGAAAATTATGTTTAACTTTCAGTTGGAGAAGAGAGATGCTGAAATTTCACAATTGCTGCAATAATGTGTTTTCAAAAGATTGTAGCCTAAAAGCTGCTCTTTCACTTTCCATGTTGTCACCAGAGACAGGTTTTGCTTATGTCAAGGTTGAGTGATCTCAATATCTGAAATGGCAGCCTGATGGCAAGCACTGAAGAGAACGAGGAATAAAAGTACTTACTGTCTATTTCAATCTCTTTTCATTTGATGCTTGCTGCTGATGCCACTGTGGCTGAAAGCATTGTATTTCTGGTGCAGAACCTCTGGCTGAAGACTCAGCTGGCAGTTTTAAGAAAAAAATGATGTGGTTCACTATTCATCTGATTGTCAAGAGATACTTCTGCATTACTAATGGGACCCAGTGTGAGCTTCTTACAAGAATTTCCATGCATGGGAAGATATGGCAACTATCAAAAGAAATTTCTTTACTGCAAACTTTACTATAGCTGTTAAAATCATGCACAGATTTTAAGATGGAGGCATTCTGCAGTATCAAAACAGCTGCAGGTATATGAGACCAGATCCTATACTGATATTAAGGTTGTGAAGGAAGCCTCAGCTAACTAACTACAATATCTAAGAGGTAGAAGAAGAAGAATTGAACTGTCGTAACAGTATGGTTATAAACACTCTCTTCTTGGCTGGCTGGGATCTCTTTCCAACTCAGGATACTCTATGAGTCAAAATATCCCCTATCAGAATTAGTGTGGCTCCACCTAGTTCATGGAGTTAATGGTCATACGACCAATGGTCCTGGCAAAGCGCTTGATAGCTTAATATTTGAGAGAATTATTATGGAAAGTTGAAAATCTTAACCATCATTGTTTTGGATTGTTCAGTATTGGTGTCTAATTATGCCACAACAAGACTTTGTCTCTTAATTTCTGCTGGGAATAATGTTTCCCTGTTTAATAATGCTATGTTTTACGTAGCATGAATTAAGGGCTCTTCAATGCTCTGTAAAACAACGGCTTCTTTGAATGGGAATAAAACTCAAAACTAAAAATAAAATATTAAAATCTTAACAGCAATCCAAACTTCTAATATATTCTAAATGTATTGTAAACTATGTAACATTTACCCCTTATGTTCTAAAATATGCTATTTTCTGATACATTCTAAATACAATTAAGACATATCTGTAGCTCATAATGGGAAAATTTGGCTCACCAGATATGAATCTGTCTTGGTAAGAACACACATGTGCTATTCATAGAAACCTCTTTTTAAAATACTGTTCTAATAATCACGTACACACAAAAAACCCCCATTAACATTAGTACTTTTCTCATTATAGCTAATGGCAAAACCTCATTGATTACAACAGGAGCTCTTTTCAGTGAGCATTTCTGCTTACTTTTACTGCAGGCCAAATTATACCTCTGTAATCTCTGGAACCCTTAGTATTTTCCATTGCCACATCAACAGCTGCTAGCAAGCGCTCAGCCTTTTTACAAGTGCTTGAGTCTCTGCCGATGTCCCCAGCCGGCTCGCTCCACGAGGTCACGTCTGAAATACACACGTTCCACTGTTGGAATTGTCATTTCCCGCCCATCTAATAGCTAATCTCAGCACAGATCTGTACCAAGTTGAAAGAATACAGACATTTAGGTGTAAATCTCTCTGCATATACACATTTTTGGAGTAAAAGATCTATTTAATAAAGATCAGTGACAAGTCTGTTTTAGCTAAATCAAGATTAACTAGTGAGATTAATAATAATATAGTCACCAATTTAAACTAGGCAACGTTTGTTTTAAACCATGCTTCCTGTTAATTTGACTCAATGCTGTTTTGATTGGGTATTGTATAAGGCCATAGGAGAGCAGACGACTCCTGTGGTTAAACAAAGCATGTTAAATAATCGCTCACTATTTTTGCTTTCTATGAATATGAAGAAGATTTTTGGTTGTTCACGTATAGATATTGAACTCAAAAGCTCCTCTCTGTCCTCTTTCTCAACATGCAGATTTACCCCTTTTCTTGGTAACTCTCTCAGGGAAGATACCCATAATATCATAGCTCATGTAACCCAACACAGCCATACCCAAAATTGAAAATATTTTTCATGTTGTAAGAGAAACTGGAGTAAAGTTAAAATATTTTTAAAATCACTCCCCTTAAGGTATTACTGAACTGAGAAGCTCCTAAGGTCCTAAATAAAAACATGCAATAAAGATTTACATATGTTTAGAGGGGAACTGCTATTTGGGATTACACGCAAGCAGCCGTCTGATGGATATAGATGTACACACACATCCTCTTTTGGATTGTGGTCTGGGTTAACTGCTTTAAAGGAAGATGCAAGGAGCTATCTACATACATGGGAAGTTGTGAAGAAAAACGTGCCTATAATGATAATTACCTTCCAGGCTCTGACAAACTCTTGGCCATAAGGATTAATATTTCTCAGTTTGTTAGTCCTGGCACAGGAGGACACTGATTACAGCAAATTCCTCCTGAACTCATATAAGTTATTTTCTCCAATTCTGTGCTAAAATTTCCGGACTCTTTCAACTTGTTACCCGGAGTGACGTAGCCAACATTTTGCCTTTTGCTGGCCCTTCATCGTCCTCCATTTCTCTGATGATGAATTCAGCAATAAGTTTGTTATTACAATGAGGTAATATAGTGCACGGTCCTTCTTCAGACCACATCATATGCAGATACAGGTAATGATTTATGATGATGCCAGTTGGAGATGCTGAAGGTACCATTAACCAAAGAGAGGAAAAACTCAGCAAAACTTCAAAACACAACCATAAAGTCTCTTTTAACAAGGTGTGTCCTGTGTGCCAAGGCAGAAAAAGCAGTAACAACAAAGTTCAGCTACCTTGGAAAGAATCTATTATCACAGAATCATTAAGGTTGGAAAATACCTCCAAGATCATCCAGTCCGATTGCCATTAACAAAGATGTTCACAGCTTTACCAAAGAAGTCTGTAATGACAATGTACCTCATACAAAGATTTTATTTTTTTTTATGTTGCAGCCAGATTGAGACTTGAAGCTATTATCAGATTGACAAGGCTGCTGACAAAGCATGCAAGCAACTACTTCAATACATGGATGGCTATATAAAACCTGTTGGATTCAGCTTGCAAAAGGCTGGGCTCACAGTGTTTTATTAAGGGATATATCTGTGCAAAATCTGTATTTACCTGCCACGTTTTCTTCCCATTCTGTTAGGTGTTTCTTCAGAACCTGGAAAACTGTGCTGAGTTTTCTGCTGTCTCATGGAAATAAGAGCAAGGAGCCTTGGGATACATGATACAGGAAGCCCACTTGCAGAGTTTACTAGGTCAACAGGGATCACAGTAATGTTAGCACATACTGATGTGTACGTGTATGAAAGTGGTAAGAGAAGAATGCAGTGACCAGAACCAAAGCCAATAAAAGTGTATCAGAGAGGCAGTTTTTTTGTTCAGAAATGTTACCTCAAGAAGCAGTTAGTGAGGTAAATCCACATCAGTTCATTTCCTGACACAAAAAATAGTTTAAGAACTATATTACTCCAGGAAAAAAATGTTAATGTCTTGCTTCACAGTGGAATGTATATTTTTATTTTTAATGTTTTCTAGTATTGTATGTTATTTAATTACATTTTTTTGCAGAAGTATTAACCTGAGGATGGCTATACTGGCTGAGAGCAGTAGCCAGACACTCTAGACAATAGAGAGATTCCCTCCCATAAGGGCAAGTTCTGGGTGCTTGTGACAGGGCACTTCCCAGAAAGGGATGACCCTCCTCATATATTTCTTGCCAAGAACTAATAGCTTAACATCTGCTTGATTTGGAGGTGCACACAGTTCACATTCAGCAATCACTGATGGACTCCTTCCCCAAAGATTCATACACCTGATTTTCAACAACCCCTGGATCCATGTTGCAGACATGGCAGCCTCTGTGCCACTGGTAACATTTTGAGGAACACATAACATGCCACATTACTACATATACGATTCCTTATATTTAATGTCTCTTTGAACACAAAGGTAAATAGTCTCAGATCCTGGCACTTTTCACTACTGAGACTAAAGTTTTCTGTAAAAACACCTCTTTCATTGTTTCTTCACATGAAGATTTCTACAATTAATACCTGATTTAAAAAAAGAAAAAATACTGCTGGAGGAACATCTTTGATCACTTTCTCCTTGAATACTGGTATAACCAATATATTTAGGTTCTCAGCAACTACTTTTATCTTCCCTGATTCCTCCATTGATACCTGAATACCCAGTCTGTTCCAAACAACTCTCTCTAAACCTTTCTAGTGTCTGATGTGCTAAACCCAGATTTTGTTACTAGTTATATCTCTCTAACAGGATGCTCCAGTTTTATCTTTAACTAGTAAAAGGTTAGGCTTATTCATGGTTGCTTGCTCAGAAATATTACTATTCTGACTTCTTTTTATTATTATTATTTCTTAATTAATTCCTTCACACTGTTGTGCAATTATGTTGGCCTTTGAAGGTCATTAAAATAAATTAAGATACTGTTGCAGTGGATTTGTTACAGCATTTCTCCTTATAAGAAACGTTCTCTGAGACCTCAGTTAGATCTTGAACTAGTATATCTCTTCAAAATGGCAAGTCACAGCATAGTATGGAAAGCCATATCCTGCATTAAATTCATGATGCTATTTATGTAAAATGTCATAATATAACATGATATAGTTCATTGTTTTACTTACAACACATAAACCGTTTTATTTTATTTAAAAATACAAGTTGATATATCATCTAATTTATTGGATAGCTTGTGATGCAAATGAACACCAAATAAAATGAAACCATTTAATACTGGGAAGAAGACAAACAGATAAGCATTCAGTGTACTAATTAGAGGAGCAGCTACGCTCTGGATATGTCTCTTAGCCTGGAATCATTTTTCTAGGATATTGAAAACAGATGCTCTTTTAATTAGAAGCAGAAAATGTGAGTTTCAGCTAGCAACACCCAAGGGTACATTTGACTGTATTGGAAATAAAACACAAACTTTACATGAGTTCTACCACCTTCTGTTATGTAAATGTCTGCTTATGTATACATCTGCTCGATGGCATTGGATCGGCTAAAACATGTGCGTCTCCATGTGGCTGTGACAGACTCCCCTTCACAGAGGAGGGACTACTAGTCAATAAAATAGCATGAACTGCTCTTCTTTAACATCAATAATTGACACCTGTAGCCTTTTAAACAGAGGATCCTGGATTCTATTCTCATTGCTGTCTACACACAATTTAGTTGACTGTTGCCATCTATGACTATATATAGAACCAGATTTATTACTCTGGGTGTGTAGCCAAGAGAGCAGATCCAGCCTGATCAAAAGAAAAATATTAATCCCATTGAGTTTAAAACCACCTAATGCAGGTTGCTTATCCTTCTCTTTTATAGCTATGACAGCAGTGATAGATGTCTTAAAAAATACCTAAACCAGAGTAAATCTCAGCAGAGAGAACACACAATAAAATGTGACCTCTCAAAAATTTTAGTTTTATCATAACAGCAAGCATACAATAACACCACATTGCAAATGGCAATTTCATACACACAACAAAAGCAAACCCATGTGATCTCCACAGGTCATTCCACGTCTATATGTGGACAGCAAAAATGAGAAGGGAAAAGCACATCTTTGTTTATAATATTGTCTCCTATGGTTCAGGCAGCCATCCCAGAAATGATGGCAAACGTATCACAACGAAAATCATGGCCTGGACCTTATCTTTTACCTTATGTAGAGCCAAAAGGAGTTAACTGTAGCATTTGTATTCCCTAACAGTACAGGGTTCTCCATGACAACACAACAAAATTCTTATCTTCTACACTGTTTTGACTGGACCAAGTCACATCCTGTTCACTAAGCAGTCTTCTTCAGTAAATACAGAAATATCCCAACAATTCAACTTTTCCCTGATTAAGGTCTCAGCTGGAAGCCAGGAGATAAGTGGACAAGAGGTATGCTGTTAGCTTAAGATGACACAATTGATCATGAGACTTGCCTAAGCTGCACACCAAGCTAGTATCTGAAATACTCTGAAAGCCCTGGAGTCACTGGTGTCTATCAAAGCCAGGTTAGGTCTGATGAAAGGGAAAGACAACCCCTTCATAAGCTCTTTTAGTTACTTGAAAGAATGAGAAGAGGAAAAAGAACTAATGTAACAGGGGTTTAATTGGCTCACCAGTCCTAATGACACCTGCGGTAATCAGCTCACTCCCTACTGTCTCACTGGATTTGAAAAAAATAAAAGGTTAGGGTGTTTAGATTGTACTCCCAGATCGAACATATGTACAATATCCAGACTAGCCCACAGAGCTTGGCCCCGAGCAGATCACAGGACATCTGAATGCAGACTGTAGCTGCTTGTTACTATAGAGAGGACAGTGTAGGAGGCAAGCAGGAGAGTTTTAAATAGGCTTTAAGACCTAGAAAAAAGCCTGAGTCAACTGCAGAGAATAGGGAGAGTGAAGGGAAGGAAAACTGATATAGTGAGATGCATAAGCAGATTGGCAAGGCTTGTGACAGTTGGTGTTTTCCTTAGAGCCTCAGCTTTTAGAATTAAGGGACTAAGGAGAGAAAATGATTTAATATTAAAATACTCCTGACCAGGTCATATCAACATTAAATTTCTCTGAATTTAAACAGTTTAATGAAAATAGCGAATCCTTTGGAGTGAGAGAAAAGTGTTCAGAAGACATGTCATTTATACAATTTAGCTAATGAAAGCTAAAAAATGTTGTAAATGTGGTTGTGTTTTGAGAGTCGGTATTACTTCAACAGAATTGCATGGAAGTATAAAGGGAACCATCAAGGTTGTGGAGAGCAGAAGGCTAAAAGGGAGTAAGAGAAGAAAATACTGTTTTCCTTCTGTTGTAGCTGCCTTGGCACGTATTTTTTAAAAGCTAGCTTCAAATTGCATTGTGTCAACCAAAGTGATTCTAGAAGTCATGGTAGTCTGCGCTAGACATTGGAGGGTGCATTGAAGCTGTGCCTTGATCTTCCACACCAAGATAAAGATGCCTTATTCCCCAGGAATGATTTGAATTGTAAAAGTCTTTTTTTCATAGAATTCAGAGAAATGAGTAGCAAATGTATCCAGTCTGCTGATGATCACTACTCTTACAGCTCTAAGGATCCTCAAACACTCTGCAAATGTGAATTCTTTCATTCACACGCAGGAGTTGTAAAACCAGCCTTATACCTACACTACAGAAGAATAACCAGTGGCTTGGGCATACCATATGACAAGCTCAAGGTTACATAGCAAAGGAGGAGCAGATCTTGGAACAAACCAGGACAAGCCTATAATTCCTGGTCCCTCTTGGCTGGCATTCTTTCCTATTCCTATGCTCGAGTCTGATGACTGTACAGCACTGTAAATACCAGCCAGTCCTTCAGCACAGAAGGACAGGGTTTGCTTTAATGCTATTTTTAGTTAAGCAGATCCCACTTTTAAATCTGCAACGCCTTCATTTTCAATATCGTGATTTTGTTTAATGTTCCATAGGAAGATGAGGGGATTAGTGTGAATCAGAAAGCACAATGCAGCGTAGGCAGTACCCCGCTGCCTTCTGAAACACCAGTATGGAGCAAGCAGGAGCTTCGGTGGGGGCTTTACACAGGAGGAGGCATTAGGCAGCTGGACATGTCGGCTGGGTGCCTCATCAGGCAGCTGGTGCTAGTGGAAGGTCAAGAGCACATTTACTGTTTACTGAATTTGTAAATTACTAATTATTCAGCTCACTAAGCAAGGCAGGCTCATTGCCCGCACGTGATATTCCCCCTCCCATCAAGTCTAAGCACATATGGAAGAGTAAGAATTCTCAGCTATATTTTGATAGATGGAAGTCATTAGAGCGCCATAATAAAGGGCATTAAAAGCTATAACGGGTAGGTCACTGGTAAGTCTGAGCACACTTCCATGTTTGTCAGAGAACAGGTGTAGAAGATAAAGTCCTGCTGTGCACTGGAAAAAGCAGTACTCTGTCTCTGCAGAGAATGTGTGGGTAGCCTTGCTAACAAGGAGATGGAAAGATGTGGTATCTGTGTCCATGGGAAGCTGTGGCCTCAGGAGGAGTTAAGAGGGTCCTTCATTCGCACTCATGACTTTCACCTGTGGGAGGCTGGGACAGGAACAGGAACTAGGAGACCATCTCTAAGGTGGGGAGATTTCAGAGGTGCTGGTCAGCAGAAGCTGTGGGAGCTACAATGCAAGGAAAGGGACTTCCAAGATGGTATGCAAGATGAAGGTCACAGAAAAATTATACAGTGGGCCTTCAACCAGGAAAAGAGATTTGTTCTTCCTGTCCTACGTCTCTCAGCAAGAGAGATGAGTTTGGAAAGAAACTATTTAAGAATTATTAAGAAAGAGACCAGAGATGGAGTTTATCATCATCATCAAAACTCGGGAAATGACTGAATTTTTTTGCCCTTACATGCCTTTTTGTCTACCAAGATTGGGGCAGATATAAATAAGATGTATCAACAGTGAAAGGATCTAAAGATGCCTCACTAGAGGCTGGGAAAGCAGTAGCTTCAACTGAATTAACCCAAATGAAAGGAAAACCTGGTGAGAATTGTATTTGGGATGGAAAAATACTTGATCTGTAGAGGTCATGAGCCTGTTGTGAAACCAGGAACTTGACATTTTTACATGCAGATGTTAGTTTGCCTGCCTGGTGCTGAAAACGGAACATTGCTGTTATGAAACTCAGTGAACCCCCATCCTGACAGCAAAAGACCTCTACTTGAGCAATAGAGGTCAAATGCCTGGTGAGAGAGAGGAAGATGATGATAGAAAGACCCCTGTAAAAGAGGCTAAGAAACCCTGCTGGTCCCTGCACATGCGTGGTCCAGCAGTAATTGTATAACACAGAAGGTGGAGTTTGTCCATGCACTGGTCCTCCTTCTGGCACATACTGGCCCTACATGGCAGAATGCTCCATGTTGATGGGATGAATGGTAGCAAGACTGAGACACACACCATCAAGACCTATGTTGCCTCTGCAGGGACACCTTCTAAGCCTGTGCATGTTAGCTTGACCTAGATCCTTGGACACCAGTGGTGTCCACTCAGCATCCTGTGTGGGTTGGCAAGTATAACTCTGTAAGTATATATACCTCTGTGTAGGGGTTTTGTAATGGTAATATAGTCTGTAGCTAGTTTTGATCTGTGTAATGTTATTAGTTGTTTTTGTTGGGCATGTGTGTTACTGCTGAATCCTGAACCTAACGAGAACAAGAATATATCCAGCTCTTAGCTCACTGACACTTAAGGGTAGCTAAGTGGCCAGACAGGCATGTCTTCCTCTCCAAAAGTGTATCCCTGTACAGAGAGATGTCTGTCATGAGAAGAATCAAAATGTGATACTTCTGAAATTAATAGGGTTAAAGGATGCAGCTACAGTTTCTGCCCAGTCTTGCTGCAAAACCTACCCAGACCCTTTTGGAAAAGAGAAAAAAACATCAACCCCTCCCTGTACTTGACTGCTCAGAAAAGAAGGGGAGTGAAAATTAACAAATTATCAGGTCTTCCCAGGATAAGGAAGATAAAGGAAGATAAAGATAAAGGAAGGCAGTTCAGCGAAAGCTCAAGGAAAGAGAAATTATAGGTAAGGTCAATGTTCAGCATGGAGGGATGGAAATTTAGGGTCAACTGTAACAGATGAATGAGACTGTTTTTTCCAGAGTACTGGCAAAACAGAAGCAAACACTCAAGGTGGGACCGGTGGACTTGAAAACAAACAAACGAAAAAGGCTAAAATGCTTAACTTCAATGGAAAATCCAACACAGTAATGAAAAGCAGCCATTAAATCCAACAGAAAGATTATGAACAAACTGTATTGGTTCAGAAAAACTTCTGTGCTGAGACACTTCCAAGCCAGTCACTCAATCTACACACACCACTAGAAGCCAGGCTCGTACACTAGAAGCAGGGGAAAGGACACAATGCACTGGAGAGAGGGTAGTGAAGAGTATTCTGATAGGTAGGGCAAAAAGAGTATGCTTTAGTCATGGCAACTTTCATGTTTTGATTCTGGGTGTGCATCAGAAAGGGGACATATGCCTGAGATGAGGTGGCTTTGCAATC
>VZTU01027665.1:0-18200 GCA_013400835.1 Zapornia atra | reverse complement strand
CCCCCCTTTTCCTTACTTTTAGAGTTGAACTACTATTTGAAGACTTTTTCAATCACAGTTTGATTTGCAGGCTCCACATTACCCTAAAATGCATGAAATTGCACCTGACAATTTGAAAAATGTGTTTCAAAAGTAAGAGGCACTGCCAGTTTCTCAAAGTATTTCATGCAGCTCAAGACCCAGTCAATAGATCCTTACACCAAGGCTCTGCCAAACAGGATTTGAATCTTGCTGCATATATATACACACACACATACTGTTTTGAGTATATGTGAAACTATTCCTCTATGACTTCTCAGTTTAATTTATGACATGAATGTGCATCTTGGATTATTTAGATGCTGTTGCAAGTTGCGATTTCATCTCAATACTTGTTTTGCTACCATGGCTCTATGGTAGGTAACATCAGTGAAGTTGGAACGGCTCTGGAGGACTTGAGCTTTTCAGAACACCTGCAAAAGCCTCCATCAGTGACAATGACATGCTGAGTAGTACATACACAGTACTTTGAAACTGTTGTTCATACTAAATCATAGTATACTCCAAGGGTTGCTGCACATGGGTCAGTGGGGCATTGTCAGTGGGGGAGCTGTCTTAAGTGACTTGAAGAAAGAGGAGGGAGGGCAGTGGCTCACATTCTGTCTTATTAGAGAAAAGTTTTCCTTCAGCTGTTACTTTAAAAGCTGCCAGGTGAGAAAAGAAATAAAATTCCCATTAAATGGATAAAGAGACCTATGGGACAGATTAAACTGGCAGATCTACTGTAGAATATGGTGCAAACAGCAGAGGCAGAAAGGTGGGCAACTATATCCTGTATGCAAGCATGGCTAGAAAGTGCTGCTGCCTTGCTTTCATCTTCTCCCAAACAGAAAATGGCCATATAGAGACTGAGGGAAAATCCAGACAAGGATAAACATCACACTTACCATGTGGTTTCCATATAGTCTTTGTGTCAGAGCAATATCTTGGTTCCCTTGTGCATTTCACCTTCGTTCCTTTCTGAAACAAGTTTCATCTAAATTTGCCTTTTAAGCTTCATAGAATAATCAAGAAGTGACACTTAAAAGTGAAAAGCAGATTTAGAGATCCTGAGGCTGTTGAATAACATGATTATAGATCTTCAGTTGTTGGAAGGAGCAGCAACATGTGATGGATTAATTTTCAATTATTTTAGCACATCTTTTCAGCAAATTATACATACATACTCTAATTTTGATCTGTTTTCTACAGAGGACATCAGTCACTTTGATCACAGACTGGAAGCTTCTTTTGGAACAGAAGGGGAGTGGTGAGATTCGGATTTCACATGAACTGCTAGTGACCCCCTTTGCCATTTTGTCAGAGCTCTGCTGCACTTTGAGCCTTGCCTGTCCCCAAGCTGAGCTTTCACAATGTCCATTAGAAATCAACTGCAAAATAATTACTGCAGTGCTTGGCTCCAGATCGAACTTGGAAAGTGCTAAGTCATCAGCTCCATAAGCCATAAATTATCAGTTCTGGTCAGTCTCAATGAAAAAAATATGAAAGCCATGGCTCCTTGAAAACACATCTAGACATAGCTTAAATCCAGTCTAATTAAAATAAAAACACATTATGAAAATGTGTACTACTCTCTCCAGTGTTTTGTGGTGCCTTTAGCACAAAGGAGGAAGCTGATAAGGATGGTGTTGAAACTGCACAGTGCTCATCCCATCCTAGGAATGTTGGTTATGGGCAAAACCTTGTCTGAAATGTAGGGAAGGCTTTTATGGTGAAACTTTTCCATATTCTTAAAATAAAGATAACCTTGAACACTGCTTTTCAGAGTTCCATTCCCCCTCACTTTGTGCCTCGCTACAAGGAAAAAGCAGTATTTAGACATAGGACTGAGGATCCAGGAGGGAAGCATTCTGTAAAAGACACTTTGTTTATGAATTGCCAATGAACGTTTTACTATTCTCACATTTACTAATATTCTCTAAGTGACTTGTGCAGTGAGTTCTTGGCCTAAAGACTCTGAGCAATTTAACTTTTTTTTTTTAAACCCTAGCCTTGCAGAGCACTTGATAAATGGCTCATGTGAGCTGTTTCCATTACTTTGAGTGAAACCAGGCTCCTTTTGCAAATAGTTGTGTCTTAGAGCTCAACATTTGCCTTCTTTAAATACTTTACTTTTATTTGTCTAAGATTAGCTGTTTCACAAACATTCTTTGCCATAGATTTCTTCAAACCTCTTTGCTCAAAAGCTCTGTTAGGACAAGAATACTGGTCATAGATGAAATTCTCCATTTTCCAAAAACAGAGACAAAATATGCTTTCAGTTATTTGTTCAGCTGTATTAATAAGATATTAATCAAACAATTACAAAACATTTATCCAGTTACTGTGCAGACTCTGGCACTGCTGCATTGAAGTACCTCATAATCTTATCCACAAAATGTTTCTGTGAGCAAAGGATGCACTGATGCTCCTATTTTATAGCCTAAGAGCTAGGCCTGGAGAGGCCACATAGCCTTACAGGGATTCACCCAAAGCTTCTGACAGAAAGGAATACACAACCATGGACTCCACTGGAATATTTCTTTTGTAAGAAAAAATGAAAACTGTTTTATTAATTGTTCCTCTTCAACCAGCCCAACTCAACATTTTGTGTGTGAGTGTGTCCAAAAATCCCCAATATAAACAGAGTGCAAATGGTAAACTATCATCAGTGAAGCTGGTGTGATATTTCAAACACCACACACCGACAGAAAACATACAATAGATAAACTAAATAGGGACCCAGACAGGCCAAAATCTTGCATCAAAATCGGGGCAGCTAAAAACTGGATCACTACATCACACCCCATACTTTAAAGTTGGGTCAAAACTGTTAAACACGGCTGTAGCATCCAACACCTCGTATTCACAAATACTTGAAGGGACTAATAGGAGGAGCCAGGAAGACCCTCCTGATACTTCAGAAGCCTAATGTCAGGGATGCTGGGGGCCACTGGGTCACAACTGCCCAGAGCAGAAAACAAGACCTGGAGAGGACAGAGTGCTTTAGGAAAGGCAGACACTTCAAAAGGGGTGTTCAAACGTGAGAAAAGGCACTGTATAAAGTTAGTCTGTCAAAAAGAGAGGAGTTCTAAATGTCTGGGTGACCCCTTGAATGAAAGTCCCTGTTGGAGTTAAGCCCTTCGGTTCTGCAGGGTCCCACTTCAGCATGCTCAGCGCAAGGTAAACTCCTTAAGCATCCTCTGAAAGATCTAGGCAGGCCTTGATGTTTTCGCATTAAAACAAGGCCACTAAGGTAGAAGATGAAGTTGTGATTCCTGTGCCACAGCAGTTAATGATTCTCATCCTGAAAATGGGAACCCTAGGTCTTCTAAGGATCTAATGGGCGGAGGGGGAGGGGGTGGGGGGTGTCAAAGCTGTACCTCCCATTCCCTGGAAGCTTGCAGGAAAATAGCTGAGAAGGGTCTGCAAAAAAGGAACAGACAAGCAAGAGAATTTTGAATGGCACACAGAGAGCACTGATGCTGTCAGAGTCTTCTAGCAATATTTCAGACATGAGTCTCTGTTTTAGTCCCTCTGACACTTTGTCTAATTCCTGAATCCCAGTGGTACTGAGGTGGGATGTATGTTGGCACATGGACCAAGAAAAGTCCCAAACTATTCAGAAAGTTTTACTTAGATAGCTTCCCATAAAAAAATGCAAGAATCTTTACAAGTATCATATTTACTTCTAACTTTGAAGTTAAAAAAACCACAAATGCTTTAACTAGCTAAATATTTATAATATCTTGTCTTCTGCGTGCAATGCATAATGCCTTCCAAGTACTTTAACAAGCTAGAAATAGAGAAACATTCAAAGCTGAAAGAGCCATATTTGGGGTGAAAAATGGAAATGCTTTAAAAACACCACCATCAGTTAGAAGAGAAATGACATATTTTAATGTATGGGCTATTTTAAGTCAAGCAGGCAGTAAGAATTATAATTTGGCCAGGATATCATACTTGAAGAAGAGAACTGCTGTTAGAACTACAAGTAAATAAGTGACAGGAGCCCTCTAAACAAAAAGACATCTGCACCTATGGCCAGCTTGGAGCCAGAGCTCATGAGGGCCCTGTATACAGAACTTTTGGTTCTCCTTCCTGCGATGTCCTGGGTTTATTAGTGAGAAAGTATCCCCTCAAATAAATATTTACTGTCCAAAATTACATGCAAGATGCCTGAGGCATGCAATGTCATTGTATTAATTTTTCTCACCAAGTTCTCATAACGCGGATGATCTTCATTGACTGTCAGCTTCCCCTCAGTCAAGCAGCAGTGCTCGCTTTTCTACCACTTGGATGTCTTCCCTGAGCACCACAGCCCTCTGATAGTTGGACTCCTGTGGGCAAAGCTCCAGCAAACAGCAATGTCAACAGGTGAAAGCCCTGGGCTCTTCCCAGTGCATGGCTACATCTTCTGGGGTTATAAAACATCCTTGCAAGCAGTCTGTGATGCTGGCAGAAACAGCCACAAGACATGTAATTCCAGCAATGCTACAGCCATCGACATCATCACTTGGCAGGAAAGCTTACTGCTGCACACCTGGCCTCAGCCTTCACCGCTTCGGGTACCGGTCAAAAATCAGCTCCACTTTCTCCCGTGTCACAAAATGCTATTTTGTTTACTGGGAAAGGCTGAAGGGACACACATTTCCTTTGCCATCGATAAATTTCTCTTTAGAGGCAAACCTTTGGGTAGACAGACACACATCTAGCTGCACTAAGCGGTTGAAAATTTGTACTAAATACCTTTATATATATTCCATTAGCTGATTTTCTATAGTTTAGCTATCCAAAATTGTTACATGTGCCTGCAAAGTGCAAAGCTTTATTCCCTATGAATGAGAAATTGCATTATGGCTCTTGCACCCTTTGTTTCTCCCTGCTTTTAAAGTCTGTTTGCCAAATGCAGTATTTTTATTTGATGGAATTGTGTGACAGATGGTGGGTGCAGACTGGTAGTCAGGCATTTTCACAAGCGATGAAAGCATATTTGACCATTCTTGTAGGCTCCTAAACAACCCAAACGAGCAAGGCAAGGCAGGGAGGAGGGCAGGGGGAACTGCTGCTTGTCCCATGTCACTTCAATGCTGAGACTCAGTTGCGTGCACAGGGGCCACAAATGAGATCACAGCTTCTTTCTATAAGGTGTTGCACACAATTACAGATCAAAAGCTACAGCCTGAAGTCAAGACTGGCACGGAGACATAAATGGTATTATTCTTCACCCAAGTGAGACAGAATATCAAACCTATGGGCCTACATAGTCTGGATGGCCCAGGAAGAAAATGCATTAAAGGAAATAAAGAAGATACATACAGCTTGGGGCAAAGTTTCTCAAGTTGGGGTAGGTTTATGCCAGTTCACAGATATTATGATTTTATTACTTGACTTATTTCTCTTCAGGCCTTCTGAGATTTTCATGGGCTACCTAATGTCAAACCAGTCCAACTTGTCTACAGTTATAAAAGAAAGCCAGCATTTCCTAGAAATGAGAGACAATTTTCCAAGTCTCCACATAGTAGCTTCTCATATTTTCCTTTCTTATTTCTGAACCTTCCAACACCACAGCACCTCAAATGCAACCTCAGCTTTGAATAGAAATATATCCACTCTATACAGAGGTAAGAGCAGTCTCTAAGCTGCTATTGTTCCTCCTTTGATCCATGATAGACATTGAGATGCAAGAAAAATAACTGTTTCAAAACCCAGTGCCTGATAGGAGGATTTCCCACTGTATAAATATGCTATATGTATGTCCAGCTACAGGTGAGCATTTTTGGAAGCACACCCCAACATCCCTTGCGAATCTCATGCTAAGCTAGTGCAGTTTCAGATGTACTTCCTCACGTAAGTGTCTCCGTACGTTCACTGAATCTCACTTAGTTAAAATAGAAAGGCAGCTACTATGCCAAAAGGAGATGTTCTGAACTGCTCTCAGCTGGGAGTCTCACTTTATACAGCTTACAGAAAGGCTTCTGAAAAGCAGCACATTAACACAGAACAGAAATGGCAACCAAACAGGGTACAATGAGACTGTTCTCACAAATGTCTCATCAATAAACATCATAAAAGACTTGCGTCAAGAAATAGTACTCCATCTACCAGTAGATGCAAACCATAGTAAATAATGAAACATAAATAGGAGAGCAATAAGGAAGGCAGGCAGGGAGTACAAATGATATCATTGAAACACAAATAAAGCAGCAAGGTTACTGGTGAAAACAGAGGGTATTTCCAGTAAGGGAAATCGTGCATATCTTTCTGCTACAGGAGAGATTAGTACTGGGGTGAAGAGTGAAACAAATGCATTCATCCTTTTATCAAGATGCTGGCGTTAGAGCTGAGTCCTTTGTGTTTGCAAAGAGTTGCTTGGGAAAGATAATTTGAATTTAAGTTTTAATTTAAGTACTTGCACATCTCGCACTGCAATGTGAATAGTCTTACCAGAACTCAAGGAGCTATTGTTTCTGCAGTGTAACTCACTTCAAAACACCTCTGTTCTTGAACGAGTGTACATACAGTCCATTTTGGTTTGTACAGTCCATGTTAAACTCACCCGACCAGATTAACTGTGTGAAGCACCTCCATACAGACAGGTAATAAATGAGAAAGGCAGAAGAGGTGCAACAAAGATGGAGAAAAGAATGTGACAAGACTATAAGGCTCACGTTATCTTGTGCTGCATGCAAGGCTTGCCTCTAAAGGTATCAGTAAGTACAAATGCCACCCTAAATTCATTCAACAAATGCACAAACCCCATTTGCACAGAAAATTAATAGTGTTCAACGTGGAAAAGGTACTAAGAATTTAAGTTAAAGATAAAAATTGGAATCTATTTGCCCCTGAGTTGCTAAAGCGCATGCCTTTAATTAGAAGCAAGCATCCACATAAGAAATGCAACCTCGTAACTTTTAATAGCTGAAGCATAAGCATAATCAGTTGTGATGGAAACTCCAGATTGCACGCCTTCATCTCTTGACCTTGCAGTCACCATGTTTCCCTGTAGCTGTAATTAATACCCTTGCACTGGGGAGGGGCATGACTTTGTAGGGAATAAGTACAGGCGCTTTAATATCCTTCCGATTGTCCTAAGTGCCACCAGTCGAGTCCAAGGCAGCCAGCAGCTGGTCAGGTAGGCGGCACCTCTCCTCTCCAGAGGCAAAGGATTGACCTCAGAAGCTCAATCATTCTCAAGGACAGTGAGGTTACCACCGGAGAGCTGTGCAGCTCTTACTCATGGACTCCCTCCTCTCATTAATGAAAAGGGTGGGACATTGTCACTGAGAACTTGTAGGCAATCACCACCTGTCAGCTCTCCTGCATGTAGAACCAGAGCTGCCCAGAGGCTGTGAGTAACAAAGACTAAGCTGCTACGACCAAAGGGTAGATCAGAACAAAGTCCATTAGCAAACTAAGCGCCCATGTGGTTCATACCTTTCTCCTTTAAATCACTCTACAAGTTTCACAAAAGGAAAAAAAGCAAACAGTCTAAAAGAAAAATGTTTACCATAGTGTTGGAGAAGGATTTATGTCTATCTCTGCCTTTCATCAGGTTAAAACTGACTGATGGCTTCAACTCTGGCTGAAGGCCACAGCAATATCCATTATGTGGACTGCACAGCTTTATCGTTGTATGAAGTAATCTTTACCTTTAAACAAAACAAACGAAACCCCACAAACCCAAAACCACCAAATTAATTTTTCATCAGTCTGTCTACATTAAAAGAATAAATTGACGCATCACATTTGTGCCACTATCCCCCTTTCCTCAAAGGTGAAGATTCTTTGGCTTCTAAAATAGGACAAAAGGTTGCAACAATTTTGCCTTTGAGCTGCAGGAGAAACTCTATTGTCTATTGTCTTCAGGGGCACTAGAGCAAGAGTTCAACATTCGTCCTGGAAGACCAGGAGAAATAGGAACAGAACTGCGTGAGGAGCAGACTCTGAGAAATGCTGATTGTGAGATACTGGAATGTTATTTCCTGGAGTAATTATTTGCCTCAGTAAGTGCAGTGAAATCAGCTGCACTGAGGCAGTTTGATACTTTTCACAGCATTGTGTAGCAGAGTTCTCCTGTTAGCTATATACTTAAGATTTTCATGCCTCTCCTCTTTATGGCATCATTTAGAGCATATTAGTAATATTTTTAAGAATCCCTTATGAATTCTTAAAAACTGGTCTCTCACTGCCTCTAGCTTCCTTTCTGCAAACCAAGATGCAGTTCCTTCTCAGTAATTCATCTGTAAAAAGCTGTTATGCTGCATATAAAGGATTCTAATCTTCTGGAATAAAACAGATGCTTCCAAGAACCAAAAACACCCAAACCCCCCAAAAAAATTAAAAAGAATTGTCCCTGCAATCACATCTGGTAACACAGTGCGTTGCCTCTCTCACAGATTACTTCACTGTTCAAGGGTTTAATTATTTTCCTGTTCGAAGTAGCAACTAATCAGTTCCAACCCTTCCTGCCTCATTCCCTCTCTATTGCAAGTTTTTTGCACAAACAGGTAAGCCAGGTACTTCAAACTGCTCTACAGCAAGCCCAGGGTCTCAAACAAATGAAAGAAAAAATAATTAAGGCTGGTGAAGAGGGGCTGTGGGGCCTCCAGAGGGGCAAGAAGCAAGAAAGGCAGCCAGCGCCTCAGTCCCTCAGAAATCAGTCACCCAAAACATCCAGAGCAAGCACACAGCCGGCAGAGCTGGACCGCAGCCACGCTCCCACTCACAGCCAGAGCAAGACTGTTCCATGTGCCCTTTGATGGTAGAGGTTAGTCCTGGCAACAGGGTGCAGATCGCTTCAAAACCTGTACGCAGAGGTGTTGGTAACTTGAATAAAGAAATTTAGAAGAGAAAGGTCACGGCCTAATGCACGGATCGCAAAAGGAAAGACATGGAGCAACTTCTGGTGCAGAGCTGGGACGATTTGCATATGCTGCGTACAGGACAGCAACACATGGCAGAGGAGTTTGTTGACAAGTTAGTGCCTGTATCACTGCCTAAACAAAAGAAATATGCAAATCTGCCTTTTTTTTTTTTTTTTAAGTAAAGGAAGTTCTGTACATCTAATGTTGTAAATTGGTACCTTAAAAAGTATATCTCTGTGGGAAAAAATGCTGTTGTCACTGAAGTATGGGCCTTTAACGCTTAAAGCTCAAAGTCAACATAACCAGACAGTGGTATTTCAAATACTTGCGTCTTCCACAAATTTGTACCTTAAAGGATTGTAGAGAGCTCTGAATATGTCATAAAAGGAAAATGTTACCCAGGCTGTATGTGCGTTTCCATAATGAGAAAAGGCTTGTGTCAGTGAAGGCTTATACAACAGTGACTTCTGCTGCAAAAAACTTGTCAGACCAGTGTCTCAGACATTAAGGTTAAAACCTCCCAGTATTGCTCTGAATACTCAATATACTTAATATGCTTTAAATAGAACTTCACAATATGCTTCTGGCAGAGGCATTTATAACGTGTGAGGCCTCAGTTCCTGTTCTTGTTCCTACAGCATTGGGTAAAGTTTCTACTGTAGTGGGATAAGGATGGAGACATAAAAATCAAACTGTTTGTTCACTAGTCCCAAAACAAGAATAGATCTTTTTTGTTATCAGAAAATTTTGAACACAGCTGGATTCAAAAGCAGAGATAAGTTTTCAGGACTTCTCTCAGACATCTTGATCTGATGCCATTGCCTGAGTTAAGGCAGCTTTAGGGAACTTCTATTATGTCAGCATCCTATAAACACTTAGGGATTTTCCTTCCAGGGGAGTGTGCAGCAAGATGTTTAATAGCCTTTCCTTCTAAGTAAAAAAAAAGGAATATAACAAAGTAACAGGCTTTAGAGGTTTGAGGAAGTTGGTTTGTTTTTTCATTAAAAAAAAAAAATCAAGTGGTTTCAAGAAACAGCTTAACCTACAAGAAATCCTCACAAATTTTAATATAGAGTTAGCTTTGGGAAAAACAATTACTAATGAAGAAAAAAAACCCATCTGTTGCCCATAGATTAGAACTGGTTAAATGTCCAATGGAAAACATTTGACTAAACAAAAGAACTGTCTGCACCCCTCTGTGTCTAAAGCCAATTTTCTTGCTCATGTATTCACGAATAGGTGGAAAATAACTCTCTGCACAGGCTATACACATGGAGTTAGTCAGCATAAACTGTCACAAAGGCTTTCCATTTTAAGTCATACCTTTCATTAAGTAGAACTTGACAGCGAGCCAGTCAGCCTGATGTTCTCATGCTTTTTGCGTACTTTAGAGACTAGATTATTATTGTCTGGTCTCAACTAAAGGTCTGTGGCCATACAAGGCTTTGCATGCCTTCATCAGTTTAGAATGATTGCTACAAAATAGCCCATAATAGGTGTTTGGATTTCATACTAAAAGTGTTGTACTTACAGACAAGAAATATGCAATACTTTTCCATCCCTTCAGAATCACCATCATTTGAACTCCCATTAATTGTGCACTATAGACTGCAGCATACGGTATTTTAAGCTTCAGTCACTTTGTTTTTCCTCGCCACCCTTGGCAGCTGTTGATTTACAGTCATCACTAAGGCTGCAAGTTCTCACCACTGATTTTGCTAATACTTATTAGTATTATGGAAGAAATCGTCATAGAATACCTAATCTTTTGCTTTCTTAAACCAAAGCGTGATTGCCTGGCTTGGGGTTTTTTTGTTATTGAAGTATTTATGATTTGCAAAAAACAAACAAACAAAAAAAAAACAAGAGAAGATTTTTCTGCCAGGCTTGTGACCTTGAGGACGACAGTTTAAAACTCTGCTTTTAATCTTGCAAGAAAAACAATCAGTGCTACATACAGCATAAAATGGCTGCAAACAAGAACGTTGTAACTGTAAAAATAAATAGAGTGTCAAAGATAATGTTTGATGTGCCAGTTTGCATCAGGAGAGAGTTTCTCAAATTTTAAAAGAGCAATTCGATAAATGCAAGTCACCTTCCATGTATTATTGTTTCTGCTGAAGACGTAGTTTTTTAATGTCTTCTGTTCATCTGCTGTATTTTTTGTACTGACCATATTAGTGCAACGGGAAAAGAAAGATTTTGAATCTCTCACATGAAAAAATATTTTCTTTTCCTCTGTTACATTCTGTGCTATGTATAATAAAAATCCCCAAACAAAACTTTTAATGATGAGCAATCGTAACTCCTGTGTAGAGAAGCTGGCTTGAAACACCTTTCTTGTTCAGAAATTACTGAACTTCCTGAAAATCGTGAATACTGAGAAATTTGATGAACTGGAACAGCCTTCCCTTCCCCAAAAAATGTATAACTTCAATGTTTATCAATTTAAATATTCCATTCCAATTAATTTACGTTTTCCAAATATAACTTTCAGACTAAAATTACCTTTTCCATGTGGGTATATTAAAAATCAAACACAAAGCTAAATAACTGAAAATCAGAACATCAATGTTGGTGCATTGCTTAGGTTTGCTTTTGCTTGGGTTTGGTGCTGTTTTAATGTAATCCATCAGCTTAATTCAAAACAATTTTGCCATTATTCTGTTTCACATTGACTAACAAACTGTGTATCGATCATTTACTTACCTGTAGTACCACTGATTTTTCAGGAAGAGTTCTTGGTATATACAGTATTTCCAGAATTAGATTTAAAAATCCCAAAACCCCAACAACAAAAGAGAAGAAAACAAAACACCAGACTCAGAAAGCACAGGAACGTGCACTCAAAGGGGAACCCCACACTGGATTCATTAGCTGACCTAGCTTTTTTCCACCGCGGAACAGGGCACTTGGGTTTGGAGTGAGTCCAGAACCATGGGTTCCCATCACGAAGCAGGACAACTCAATGAGTTACAATAGAACAAACCCTTATTTAAACAACAAACACATCTGATAAGTTGCAAGGGATAACAAAATACCGTAAGAACTAAATCACTGAAATAGATCGGGTTTACATCTGGCATACCTGAAAGTGGCCTCTGGATTAAAGATGTCCTTTAAGAATTCAGTGGAAAAATAACAAAGCATCTCTGTTTTAAAGAGCAAGATAAGATTGTGGCAGTGCTAGAAACTTTCTGTAAATAGACTCCTCCTTGCTCCAATATATTTCATCGTTCTGTGCTAGGAGAAGCTCTGTTTCTTTAGCAGTGCTATTTTTAATGCCTGGAAAGCAACAGTTCCATTTGTTCATTTGATGGTAAACTTGGGCTATTCAAAGTAGCTTCATTCAGTCTAGAAAAGGTGCAGAGAAGAGGTAGCAGGAACGAGGAACCTTGCATTTAAGAGTCTCAGAGGTAAGTTTGTTTAGCTTAGGAAAGCCAAAGCTCAAAGTACTCTGCCTCATGAAATACACACACCAAGGCAGAGAAGTTAAAACACCATTAAGGTCTAACAGATGCATTTGGCCTAGTCATGAGACGATATTTGAAAATAAGGAAGTTAAGATTTTGAAAGTATCATTATCAGAGAACTGAGAGCAAGGAAGTAAGTTACTCTCGAAGCCTGGCTTAATTTTCACAGAAGGATTTCTGCTTCTGAGTAGCTCTTGCTGGAGGTAAGAGAAATGAAAAGGATTTTAAGGGCCCATGACTTACAATATTCAACACTAGTTTGTTGCTGTTCTTGTTCTTTCCATCCCACTGTCTATTACAGATGGCCTATGTCTTCAAGCGACTGACAGTAAAGAGGGTGTAAAATAAAAATTGGGCTCTAGTGCAAGAGCAGGGTGGGGAAGAAGCATGAGAAATATGGCTACTTTGGGCAAGTTCCAGCTTTTCAGAACCATTTTATAAACTGACCTCTTGTAACTTCAGCAGCATCCCAAGTTACAGAAAAAAGGTTAAAATCAGCATAGTGATAGTGTATTTCTAGTGAAGGACAAGCATCGTTTGTGGATCTCAGTAATTTGTAGCCAGTCAGTTCAGCTACACTCCTGCATACCTCACCAGCTCTGTGTTATCACAGAATCAGAACAGTGCAGAGGGAAGTCCAAATTAATTCAGATTGCAGCCTCTGTAAGCCAGCAGGGGTCATAAAATCCTAAGGCAGGTGCGCAGACTTTCTCAAGTCGTCTTCTGTTTCTTACTAAGTAGGTTATTTTACGAATGTACTGCTGACACTGCTGGAAACACAGTAAGGCATCGCTTTCATAAAGTGCAGACGTGGAAGCCTTACTAAAACATTATCTGAAATTGCAGGCTGCTGAATGCTGGAGTGGATCAGCCGCTGCTGTTCAGAAGATCATCAACAGTATAAAGAGTGTCTCGAGTCAAATCAGTAATTAATACACAACTGCATAGTACGCTTTATGAAACAAGCAGACTTTACATAATGTCCCAAAATACTTTAGTATTAGATAACAGGGTGAGGAAGAGAGAGATTAAGTTGCATCAGCAGTGGAAAAATTATCTTTGAGAGTTTAGATGTGCAAGGAGTTGAGGAGCTATGACACAAGTGGAGCATGAAGCAAGGAAATGGTGCAGACAGGAAGGCTGCAGTAGGTGGGAGACACACCTTGAAAGAATTATCTACTAATGATAATAAGGCTATAAAGGAAAGGGAAATTAAAGCTGAAATCAACAGTAAAAGAAAGTGAAGGTTTGTTATGTATCCATAATACAGCTCTTGCATAAACCAGAAGGTCACTCTTATTCAGAGAAAAAAATCACGGAGCCAACGCCCTATGTCTGTGTATGGTTCCATAGCAGAAAAAGGGCAACTGGAAGAAAAAGTTTCCTGATCAGAAACTCCCCTTCAGCTCTGGAAGGGACAGAACTGCCACTGTGTAGCCAGGACTGGAAACATCTCCCTAGGGTTAACTGGTGGGAAGACTGAAGCATGATCCCACAGAGGAGCACAGCTGTGGACTGAATGAAGCCAGAGCAGCCCCAACGCTTCCTTACTCCACACAGTGAGAAGCCCGTTCAGCGTCAGCATCAGATAGGAATTAAAAAATACCTCTTGGAGTTCAAATCTTACAGTTCTGAGGGACACTTTGCCATGTAAGGCCATGAGGAAGGGGGAGATACGCAATTGATTTTAACAACTTCATTTGAATTATTTTGCAGCTGTAAAATAGTCACTCTTGCACAAAATATTCAGTACCACCCAGAAAAATGAATTCTAAATAATTGAACTGCATATCAGTCAGAGCAGGTCTCAACAGATCACATTATAATTACAGCTATTAAACACGCATAATTTTACTACTGTACAAGTGAGCGTATGAGTATTCATTTTAATGCTGAGAGACACATTTGCAGCCAGAAGCTCTGCAAGGCCACACAGTTCACCAGCCCCAGATACAAGCAAGCAACATTTGGCACCGTGGGACCAACCTTAAGGGTTGCTGAAGACACACAGCTTGGATCACCATCCTGGAATTCAGCTCCATGTGCTTGGTTTCTTTAGTAATTGCACTTACTCATCTCTGCATCACAAACCTTCTTGTTACTATAATGATGGGAGCAATTGCTAGCGCTCTCAAATCATATCTTCACCACAGAGAAAAACTTTCTATCTCTTACCTTCGGATATTTTGGTTGACTCCACTGCAATTATCCTCTCAAAATGCTCTGTTATTTTTATCACAGAACTGTAAAAGACTTAAAATGGCATTTAGACCCCTTGCACATATTTAGAGGAAGCAATGTAACTTCAGTCCTTCATTGCATGTACTAGCCAAACATCAGACAAAATTGAAGCCTTAAAACCTTTGGTTTTTCAGAGGTGGGCCACAACTATTGCCTTCATTAGGTTAAACAATTAGATGATGTGAGCATCTAAATGCCAAGCTCAAATTTGTGAAGCAGGCAGATTTGGCAAGGGAAGGAATTATGTTGATTTGAATTGATTTGCATTATTGCTAGTGAGATAAGATCGATCTGCAGCAAAGCCAGATGGAAAAGTTGTGGGAAAATGGTCGCTAGCTCTGAAGATCAGATTCACCATCCTGGCAAGCCGATCATCCCCCATCCCCTGGTTTCAGAGGAAGGTGAATGCATTTAAAAAAAATTCACACTGCATTTGCACTGAAAAAACTTATAAACAGCCCTTGTAAGTTAAATTTTATCAAAACACAGATTTATTTTTTTCCTCACGAGCTGCTGAAAGCATTTAAAGCTTTGACACACCTGCTTCTAATTTTGGAGACAACAGCAGATCTTGAAATACCCAATAGATATCTGGATTAAATTAAGAAAAAACTCTCCTTTTATTTTCTGAACTTTTAACAGATCGTTAGGAAGATGGGAAAGATCCAAAACCATCAAGAAAGTCCAAACTGGACACTTAGCAAGGGGGGTTTGGGGTATAGGGGGTTGTTTGGTTTCGTGCATTGGGTTTGGGAAGGGAAGAGCGTATGGTTTTGGGTTGGTTGTTTTTCTTAATTCACAGAAGTAATATTCCAGCTCTTGTATATTTTCTATACTGTGAGCAAAGGAAAGAGTCATAAATCAAGATACTGTATTTCTGAAAGCTTCCTCAGACACTGGTGTTATTGCCTTCAATATGACAGACACAGAAAATAACCCAGTGAAGTTGCACATTTAGCCAATAATGTCCTGTTAATAAGACATAGCAGTGACAGATAATTCACCATAATATGGACTGACTAGATTACACAGGACAAAGATTTTGGTGATGTGTTTCTTAAAGCCGTTGTTAGATCTCTGTTATCTTACATTTTAAGGAAAGAGACTAATTTTTAAAACTTGTGTATATGTGTTTAGAAAAAAACCACCTGCAATTTCATACTTTACACAAAGGGGGGAGAAAATTCATCCCCCGTTTAACACGTGCATTTTATAGAGGAAAATTTGCTGAACACTTACTTGAATGAGTTCTACTAAAATAAGAATACCTTTAATATTCCTCACTGTTTTTAAACAAAGTTACAAGATGAAATATAAAATGTAACAAAAATTCAAAACATTTTCTGTACTAGAGATCTAAAACATAACTTCAAATACTGAGAATGTTTTTTATATTTTTACTCACAGTGTGCTTCTTTATGCACAGCTTACTTCAAGAAAAGGATTCATCTAGACACTTTTAAAGTTACAACCTTAATCTAAAATTATTTATAAGGCAATTAACTATTCTTACAAAAGCTTACAGCTGAGCAATAGGATCCCCTGTTCTGCTGGCTTTTGGATTGACACTTGGATCATTTGGGTTGTGCTACAAAAAGCATCTCTTTCAATACCAAGACAGAAAGAACTCAAAATCAAATAGTTAAAGTTTGCTACCAAATGATCAAAAATGTACTTTTTCACTTAAGAACACCAAGATAGTTTCTGAGCAAAATGACACAATGTAGGTTGGGGAAAAAAAAAAAAAAATCACCTCTTTAAAAGCAGCCAATTAAATAAGAAACCCTCACACAGACCAACACAGCAGCCACAAGGCAATTTACAGGAAGAGGCACCTTTTTTATACTGTTTGGTTTCTACTGCAGGTCTGCGACCTTGACTAGTTGTTGCACAAGACCCAAGTCTGCCTTGTTTGGTACCTACATTCTTCACAGCAGTCTCTTTAGTTTCCCAGCCAGAGGACATTTCTCTCCAATGTCAGTGTATTTTAAAATAAACTGTCTACTGTGAAATGGAAGCATAAAATCTTAGAAACTACATGGAGCCTTGAACATCAGTCTAGAAAAGATTGCAAGACTGTATTTCCATCTGACTGTACATCCATCTGAGATTCATCTAGGATGTTGAAGACTGCTTAAGGCAACATCTGCATTCACTGAAAGGGATTATAACATGGCCTCCAAATTTATCAATGAAAGGACTCTTGTCTGAGGTGGACAGACTGGCAGCTTTCAGAGTGTAATTCTGGGCCTAGCAAACACTCAGACTGCAATTCAGGTCAGTATGAACAGAATTTAAAGGTTTGAAAGCCAGTAGGTGCCTATCAATGTATTAACAACAGATTATATGCATTTTATGTCAGTTTAGCATGGAGAAATAAAAGATGCTGATTTCTAGCTAGCTGTTTCTCTGCAGCCATACTTGCTGCATGGTGGCTTAAAAGCACAAGGGTGAGTTTTTCAGACTTGTTGTCTAGCTGTGTAAGTTCAAAATTATTTTTAAAATACCCACAGATCTATATTCTTTATTTAAACACCTGGACTCCTTTTCAGAACAATGGTCAAATCTAGCTCCAGCATGTAGTATTACAAAATAAAATGGTGTATCAGGAAACTCTTGATCTGAGCTAATGGAATCTTTCTAGTGTTTAACCAGGACTTCAGTTCTACTTCTGTGTGATCAAAAGATATTCAAGGTATGGACAGCTGTTACTGACCTGCCAGAACCTGCCTAATCTCATTTTTCTTCACCCACTGTTAGAAGATGGCACCATGGTGGTTTTTTTTTTTCCCCAGGAAAACCAGATAAGGCATGAACCCTGTCTTATTACTGAAGGCTATTACTAGGTGTGCAGGTTAAACGACAACTGACTGTCCCTTTACCTG
The DNA here is from genome assembly GCA_013400835.1 of Zapornia atra. Classification (NCBI taxonomy): domain Eukaryota; kingdom Metazoa; phylum Chordata; class Aves; order Gruiformes; family Rallidae; genus Zapornia; species Zapornia atra. The sequence continues at coordinate 716 of VZTU01027665.1, read as the reverse complement.
GTTCCTGATGAAGTTGACTATTTGAAAATAAAGCGTCTGATAAAGAAAGTTAACAGGCAGTCATTACCCTCCCTAAGCTTTCAGTAACTCAAGGAACTGAAGAGACTGGCCTGTTTGAACTGCACTAAGGCACGTAATTCTACAATGTGCCTTTAAGCTAATAAGTCACTTCTTTGTCTATGAGGTTTTCCCCTGGTTTCCAGTGACGCTCCCTTGAAAATAAGAATGACAGAGATGTTCTCCAGTTAAAGCCTCCATCCAGTCAATTGCATTTCCACTTGAAATCCTTAAATGCCACTGGGCCAGAAGGTTAAAAATACATTAACACAAACCAACATCTCAGTTCTTGTGTCCTGCAGTTTATAACTACCTTTGATATTTACACATGCAAGGCTGGGCAAAGCCACAAAACAAACTTACTCCTCTCAAGCTGGGCACTTGAACCTGTATGTGCCACCTTTAGTCAGAAAATAAAGCCTCATATGACAACTTAACTAAACAGTCAAGGAGAAAATTAACTATATGCACCTTTTACACACAAGTCAAGTTACAGAAATTGATCTTTATTTAGTAATCAGTTTCTTTAACTTTTTTTTTTTGATACAAAGTGACATTTTCATTTTAGTACAGAAAATCCATATCAGGACAGTACCTGTCTGTTTCAGTTGTACCACTGGAGTCTACTCTGACCTCAAAAAAACCCCAAAAACCAAGCA
>VZTU01027659.1:240-132264 GCA_013400835.1 Zapornia atra | reverse complement strand
TATATATATATATATACACATTTCCTTAAAGACTAAGATTCTTTGCTTCTGTTAAGGGTTATCTATCTACCGTATATTTCTTGCAGAATCTGATTTAATGGAGCCAAACCCATTGGAGTGGCCAGAAAGACATGTTCTTCAGAATCTGGAAAACTTTGAAAAAAATAAACAAAAAATGAGGTAATTGTTAAATACTGGAGATTTTCTTTGTAGTGGCTGTTGAGCAACACTCTAGGGGAACCATGTATGTTGATAGCCATTTTAACAATGTATTTCAAACCAGTTTAGAGTCTTTCAGCGGAAACATTGCTTAAAGCTAGAACTAGGTTTCTGTGTGTTTACTTGATATCTGAAGTAGTATTGCTTTGATTTTTATTGATAAAACGCAGCTGAAAATTATCTAAAAGTAACATAGTTACAAAACTAAATTACCAAATGGCCCTACTGGAAAATAGTAGCCATACCCATACAAAAGCGCTCTTTTCTCCCAGCGTGCCCTGGGACATTAATAGAGATAGTGCAGCAGTTTTTCTGAGTGTGTACAATGTGTTTCTCCTCATGTATCCTAAACAGTCAGGACTTGTTAACAGGTCTCAAATAGTGTTAAAGTGGAAGATCCTGTTGGGTTTATTTTTGAAATTTATATTTAGTTTTGTTTTTTTCTTCAGTGCTGTTTCAGCAAAACCTGTAGCCCTTTTTGCCACTTAATGCAGCCTATTGTTTTCAGTTTAGCTCTCTATAAGACATAATGATTTTTGCTGACAGACCTTTAGAACCAGATATCCAGCTGGCTTTTTCTTAATCACTTCCATCCCATTCCTGTCTTTCAGTATGATAGTTGGCCACAGCCTAGATTGGAGTTCTGCATGTCAGAAATTCTCACATGAAATCTCTGCTTTCTTGTGCAGTACTATTAATACTGATATCAGTTGGGTTTTTTTCTCAAACAGGTAAAGTTCTGCCTTCTAGTTAGCTTCTGAAAAGCTTCCTGAAGGACCTTTCTGTTTCATAGTCAGTTAAGATTCATTTCATTATATTATGAACTTGCCGTCTTCTGCTCATCCTGAATCGGTGTACACAGCAGGCTGCTTAACAGTAGAAAAGAGAGAACTTCAGCATACTTGATTAAGGATAATAAAAAAAAAAGGAAGAGTGGAGAGCTGCAGGCAGGAATGGTGTCATGGTTCTTTGCTGTATATTGTAGGTCTCTTGGTTTTCTTATTTTTTTTGGTTTTATGGGAATTAATTTTTGATCCTGCAGGTCCATAAATGGAAAAAAGGGATGAATAATGTTCTTCCCATGTTCTGTTTCATAGCTAAGCTATAAAATCTTGAAGAAATTACTTTCTTCAGTAGGATGGTAAGAGAATTTGCATTAAATATACTTTATCACAAGCATTCATGTAAATGTTCTTAAGGAGCAACGTAGTTCATATTCCTTTGGAAACCTGTTTAATTGCTCCAGGCTAGTGGTGATTATAATTTTTTTTTTCTTTTAATACAATGAAATTATTCTTTTTATTTCAATGTAGTAATCTTAAAGTGGGGTTTGGTTTTTTTTTCCTTTTTTTCAGAGTTTCTATGTTAGCACATTCATCTGAGCAATTGCTGGGGCATAAAGATGGCCAGCGGGAATCGTTGACGTTGCTCGATGCTAAAGAATTACTGAAATACTTCACACCAGAAGGGCTGCCAGTCGGTGATCTCCAGCCACTACAAATTCCCAAACGGTATGAATCCAGCAGATTAAAACCACTGAACACTGCACTTAAAGGGAATGTGAACAATGACCGAATTACAGGATCAGAATGGCCTAACTGGATTTGAGTTTGTAACTTGCAACATCCTTGCATCACATTCCTCACAGGAAAATCAACTGTTCAGATCCTCCAGTCAACCCTGATAGCAGTTCTTTCAGAATCTGAAGTGGCCAGAGTTGATGATGTTAGTCCTGTGCTTTTAAGTAAGAAATTAATCACCTGGTACACAAAAGTATGCCAGGGCTGTGCTACCATCTGTGTCCATTTCCAAAAGAGTCATTTCTAGCAAAGCAGAAGTTACTGTGGCAGATCCTTAATTTTATTGTGTGATTTATTTCATTCAGTGGAGGGAGGGGAGATAGGTGGGAAGACAAAAGTGTAAAAAGGGCAGTAGCTGGGCCTGTCTAACTGTGTGTGTCGTGCTGTGCTGGGACAGCATCCTCTCTGCATTCTGAAGTGGTAAACTGCTCCTTAAAGGAAGCTTGTCTACTCTGACTGCTTTGCAAGTGTTTATCATTAGTGTGGCTGCTGGTAAGGACTAGTGAATTAAACACTGCTTTTTCAGCAGGAAGGTTGATACAAGAAGTTAATGTCTTAGTTTCCAAGATCTAAACATTTTTTAGAGTTAAGGCCAGCCTATGAGTCAGTATTCGTAGAATCAGAGCAGCGCGCTGTAGACTGCTTGGTAAGCAAGACAATCTTAGCAGACAGACAAGTTGTAACTGTTGACCTTTTTGAAGTGTTGAATGATAGAATGTATAATTGATACAGCCCTTGATCCTTTCTTAAACTTCATTATCTGTAATAAATTAAGAGGGCTTGTGAGAAGGAAAGGTCCTATAGGGTTTTGGAGGCTTCTATTAAATAGTTATGGAGTTTTGAAATTCACTTAAAGATGTTCTGAGTGGAGAATTCAATCAAGTTTGAAAATACATGTTGAAGGTTGAGAGTCTTGTACAGAGTTGTTAGCTAATAAGTACAGATGATTTTGGTTTCAGCTGTACTTTAAAATATTTTTATTCCAATTAGTTGTGTGGGAAATAAGTAAATATTTTGTTCACTACAAAAATTTTGTTAAATCCCTGTTTTTTCAAAAGTCTTCAGAGAAGCTTTCTAGCATAAAATACTTCGAGTCTCTTCAATGATTTGCTTTGAGCTATAGCTTAGTGAGGTCTGAATTTGAGTTGGTTTGCCTCAGTTTACGTGGATTTCTGCCAATTACTATGAGAGTATGTTGTTGAAACCTTTGCTTTGTAATACCTTACTGCAATGTGAGTCTGTTAGAGAACTCAGACATCTAAGGGAAGTATAAAGCGAAAATCAAGATATTAGATAATAAACCTGACTAAATATTTTTGTTCAAAGGCTACAAAGTCTGTCAATGGCTTATGCTGTACATACGTATTCTAAGAAACCAGAAAACCTATGAGAATCCATAGCTAGATTGTTTTCTGGGAGCTGGTGAACCATTTCCTCCCTGACATACTAGTTTGCTGTTGCTGTTGTGTCCAGCAGAATTTTGTACACTTCCCTGCTCACACTGGCAGCTGCTCTGAATAGATTTTTTGAATTAATTAGCAGCTTTGCACAGTAGATGTTCAAGCACAGTGACTACAGACCCAAAGGTTTTCCTGACCAACAGAAGGAAGAGATTTTGTGAGAGACTGGTGAATTAAAGAAGTTTTCACTTGTTTTCAGTGTTTAAGCTTAAATAGAGGTTTGGTAGAATAGTTTTGGCTTTCAGTCTTTCTAAAAGGCTAGTACCACATCTGTCCTGGATGTTTTTTCCAGATGTTTCCAGTGGTAACAGCGCAGAGACAGTCTATGTGAATAAAACTTGAAGAGGTGTGTAAGTTTCAGGTACTGCACATCTTGCCTTCATCTCTGCCCTCTAGGATGTGACTTTTCAGGGTATGCTATGATCTGGCAGCAAGCTCACTCGCTCTGTCTTGCTGTGGCATATTCTGCTGAAATACTTTCAAATACATTCATATTATTTAGTTGCAGAGAGTTACTAGCTGGAATTCAAGAACCACAGGAAACAAATGGTTAGTTATGAAGCCTGGGAAAGGTGACATTAGGTGAGGTGACAACTGGAAGCTGAACGGAAGGAATTCACTGATGAAAGGACTGGATTGAGAAATGGGAGGTCATCCCAGTTTCTCTCAGTTCATTTTATTATTCAGGTGCGCCATTGTGAAATAGGGTTATAGCTGCCTGGTTTTATTTAGAGCAGTGACCTCTAAACTGGTTGATATGTCTAAGAGCTTCTGTAATAATAATAATAATAATAATTGAGCAGGTATTAGTTGAACCTCATTTCTCACTTAAATAAAGATTTAGTTTTCCATGGATACTGTACTCCAGGGGCTTAGCTACAAGATATGCTGTTTTGGTCTTCCTATGTCAAGGCATTTGTTTCTGATTTCTGGAAGTATCATTTATCCTGGCTGTAACTTGTTAAAATAGGTCTGTGGGGTTTTTTTTCCTTTCAGTGAAAATGCATTCTTTTTGACACCAGAGCTTACTCCTCGGAAACTCAGGGGTTTGCCTTTTGAAAAAGCAGCTGGATGCCATTACCATGGACTTGAGTAAGTTCCCTGTCTTCTTTTCCTAAAATTGTTTTTCAGGTTCTGGTCAAGATCTAATTAGAAACGTTTTAGGCAACATAAACATTAATTATGGAAAACTCTATGTATACCTTTCCTTTGGAACAACTTCGAATATGCCACCTCTCTCTTTCTTACATTTATTTTAGTCACTGGTTTGAATTGCAGCACTCCTACAGTGATGGTAATGTAAAAACATTTAGGGATTTTTTCCCAAGTTGTACTGTTACAGCTATTCTGATTGTCTCTGAAAATTTTAATTTGGAGTTGGAAGTGTCAAGGGGAAGTGGCTTCATTAGTACATATCAAATCCCTGGAGCACCACATAGGCTAACTATATCTGTAGTTTGGTTTTAAATTATAGGAACTTTCAGACTGATAGTCACAAGATTTACAAGACCTGCTACAAAGCTACCTGTATGTTCAGGGAACCTGAAACAACACCAGCAGGCAAGGGTTAGTGGGGAAAGTCTTTAAAAGGATTGATATGGTTAGGGCTGTATTGGGTCCCAGATAGGCAGTGTTAGGTATTTGTTGACAGATGGGCAAACATCATATAATGTAGCTGTGTAAAAGTTATTTAGAAAAATATAAATATTTTCATTGAGGAGAAGAGGAAAAGGACATGCTTAAATGTGAGAACAGATCATTCAGCATAACTCTTAGGCTGAACGCAGCATATATTTTGAGGTGCAGTGGATACCAAACGTAGGCAGTTTGGTCTTCATGCAAATTTCTGCCACCTCCTAAAACTGAGTGTTCAGGTTATCAGAATATGACTAATGATACTGCTGGCATTTTTTCCTATCAACTACACAAATGGTTTGGTTAAGTCTATGTTTAACATGTTCCCTAGGGAAGAGAAGCCGTCATTTTATCTGTTCAGCTGTTTCTTCTCATATTCCAAGGGGATGAATCTGCTGGCCTTTCTACATTTGTAGCAAAAGGCACAAAGAGGCGACTGGGTAGATTGGAGAAATGCAGATTTGTCCTCCTAGGCATGGAAACAGGCATGGAAAGAAAGAATTTAGCCACTGTTGAGTAGCAGCTCGCCGACCTGCCTGACCTCAGCAGGGAGCATGCTGGGGGATTCACAGCTCGTGCTTCCTCTTCTCATAGCCGATGTGAGAAGTGGAGACCACAGAGAGGCCTGATATTGTGGAGAGGAGAGGGAGACCCTGGCATGTTAATGCTGCCAGACTTGTGCTAGCAATGAGGGAAGGGAGCAGTAGAGTGTGATGGTAGAAACTCGTGTGGAAGGAAGGAACCTACAGCGGTATGACCAGAATGTCTGGTAGCAAGAGTTATCATATGGTCTTTTGGAGCTGATGTGTTTTGTACCAGGGAGCTGTGATTGCAATTTCCATCTGCATAGCTGCTGGATTTGTATTTGGAAGTAATCTTGTCAGAAAACCAGGAGTAGCAGTTATGATTAAATCAAATTTCTGGTGTAATGAACTTGTGCCAAACACTTGGATCCTGTGTTGCAAAGAGAAAGTAATTGCTGTTAAAGCAGTGAGTAAAATGGCAATTTAACTTCTGAAGATAAAAACATTTTTATCTTTGTAGGGGATGTGATTACTCAGGGGACTGGGAATATAAATAAGGAAAATTAAATACCTTGAAATTTGTAAGTTAAGAGAACTTCCTCTTATCAGATAATGAATTTATTTCTAGTGGAAAGTCTTACTTGGTGGAGAAACTGAGCCAGTGGTCTGTTATTAGAAAAGTTAATTTCTCCCTGACTATGAAAATACTCTGAAGGAAGTGGGAAAAATCAGATCTAGCAATTTAATCTAATTCCATGTTAAGAGATCAAAGTAAAAAACATGTCTAGAGTTCCTAGCAGAAGGAAAGATTGGCAGGTAGTTCGGAGGGTGGGCTGAGAGACAGACAGTTCACAGTGTTCAGACCTAGGAGTGAGGAGAGCATGGAATAATACTGAATAATACTGTTGTTTTCCCTGCACTAGAGGTGATGCACCTAGTTTTTGGCACAACCAAAACTAGGTAACTCTTTGTTGGCTTTTTTTTTTTTTCTGATTGTTATAAAACAGAGACTTTCTCTCACAGACTTCTCACCAATTTCAATGCTAGATACTGTCTAGATAACAGAAGAGCCTTAGAGAGAGATGTGGGATACGCTGAACTTCAAACTCGTCTTATTCGCTATGAAACTCAGACTACTTGCACCAAGGAGTGTTGTCCTGTGCTGGGTGTCTTGAGCCCTCTCCCATCTCCCGCCGTCTTGTCAGAGCCTGGAAGTGTCCCTGATGGAGAATCTTTACAGAGTGAACTCAAAACAGAAGCAGCAAGGTTAAAACGCAGATCAAAAGACTTGGATTGTTTTTATCCTCAGAAAAGGTAATGCACTAAATAGAATAAATCTTTAGCATGAAATAGTTCGGTGGTCTCTTGTGAAAGCCATCTTTTCTTTCATCTCCACATGGTTTTAGTGAAGCTATCTAAACAATTGTTCTAGTTGTTTAATCCTCTTCTGTAGTTGTTTTTGTTTCCTCAAGTGTGACCTCTCATTGATAGCATAAATTTAATTGAAACCAAGAAACACAGGCATTTTTTAAGAGATTTGGGGCTGTATCTTGCTAAGTCTCGAGTGCCTTTGAAAAGGCGACAGATAGCCTCATCCAGGACTGACACTGTCAGTGCTGTTGCAGTACCAATACACAACTAAAGGTTTAGAAAGCCTTTTATTATTCTGTACAAACAGAATAATTTAATTCCTGATCCAAAAAAATGCAGGTATAAGATGACCTACCAAAATTCAAACTTACTGTCAGCCTTGTTTCTTGAAGTCTCTTCTGAAAGTCTAGGTTTTAAGACTTCCCTTTGCACCTTATCCTCACTCTGAAGATGCAAACCCTTTGCATCAATAAAAAATGAACTGCTATGTAACACTGCTTCTGAAGTCGCTTTTTACTGTAACACTTCTTCCTTCTTTCCAGTTTGATACCCCTTGCAGTCTGATCAGAGTAAGCCTTTAACAGAGGTATGGTTTTAGGAATACCCATATCTTTTTGCAGCTTGCTGAATAGTTAAAAAAGAAGATGTGCTTGTACTTAGTGCTTCATAAATTTGAGTTTCTGAATTACAAATGCACTTACAGCTGAAGGATCAAGAATTACAAGGTCCAGTAGAATTGTAGAACCCAGCTTCCCATCATTAAAGATGGGAAGAGAATGGCAGGACAAGGGGGAATGGACTAAAGCTAAAGGAGGGAAGGTTTAGATTAGATATTGCGGGGAAGTTTTTTACAGAGAGAGTGGTGAGGTGCTGGAACAGGCTGCCCAGAGAGGTGGTGGCTGCCCCATCCCTGGGGGTGTTAAGGCCAGGTTGGATGGGGCCCTGGGCAACCTTGTGTAGATCCAAGCCTGGAGGATGGTGGCCCTGCCTGTGGCAGGGGGGTTGGAGCTCTATGATCCTTGGGGTCCTTTCCAACTCAGACCATTCTATGATTCTATGAATTGTGACATTCCTGTAGGACCACAGGAAATTATAGTTTCAAGATGTTTTGTATTGTCCTGAGACTGGAGGCCAGCAAGCTGCTCTTCCTGGCTATGTAAACGAAGGGTTCATATGTAAAACTACTCCTTCTTTCAAAGAGTTTTTCCTCTTAGTTACTTCACTTCTGCAGTTCGTTTCTAGACTTTTTTTAATCAGAGATGCACTGGATCTGAATTGAAGGCTGAATGAACTGGGGCTGTTCAGCCTTGAGAAAAGAAGACTAAGAGGGGTTCTTATTAATGTTTATCAATATCTGAAGTGTGGGACAGAGGGGGAATTGGCCAGCCTCTTTTCAGTTGTCTGTGGGGACAGGACACGGGGCAACAGCTTCAAGTTGGAGCACAGGAAGTTCTGCACCAATATCTGGAAGAACTTTTACACAGTGAGGGTGACAGAGCGCTGGGACAGGCTGCCCAGGGGGTTGTGGAGTCTCCTTTTTTTGGAGGTATTGAAGACCCAGCTGGATGCCTGCCTGTGCGGCCTGTCCTAGGGAGCCTGCTTTGGCAGGGGGGTTGGACTCCATGATCTCTGGAGGTCCCTTCCAACCCCTAGAATTCTGTGATTCTGTGATCTATGTGTCAGAGACCAAATCAGTAAATACATAATAGAATCCTGTTTACTGTTTTCAAGAGTGTACCGCACTTCATACTCGTTGCAGCAGCTGCTGTAGCAGAAACAAAGGCACTGAAAGAGCTGGTGCAAAATCTAAAAGTTCTTTTTGTCTTTTTTTCTTTTGTCCCCAGGCTAACCAAATCTGAGAGTACAGATTCTCTCCTCTCTCAAGCAAGTGGAAGCAGTGGCAGTCACTATACAGTTGCAGTAACGAGGAAGCGCTCTGAAAGATCAGTTTCTTTAACTTCGGTGCCAGTGAAACAGCCTGGGCAGCCCCACAGAGTAACCCCCAGGGTTGGCTCTGCAAGTCGCATGAGTGCAACCGAATCTGAGACTTCAAAGCCAGCTAAGGAATCGAGATCTCAGAAACACACAAGGGTAAAGGTTTATGTTTGCTTCCTGAAAAAGCACCTCCTTATCTTCTTTCCATGGGACTTGCTTTATTTTTTTCTTTTTTTTAACTCTAAGTGAACTGTCTTCATCTCTAGTTGTCGTTACTAAATTTCATTCTGTTCACTTGTGTAAGTGAATCCTGAAGGAACTGAGGAGAGTGAAAAAATATCCCTTACATCATGGCCAGGGAATTTAAGACTGAGACGGATAATGAACAGGAAAATAAGGGTGGGAATGGGTATCAGTGAACTGGGGAACTGGGACTGTTTAGCCTGGAGAAGAGGAGGCTCATGGGAGACCTTATTACTCTCTGCAACTACCTGACGGGGTATTTGTACAAGTCCATTCATTGAGATAATATTGCATCAATGTGTTAAAATATTTAATTATTAGCTGCATATATTATGAAAGACATTTAAAGTAGAGTACACAAAAAGTTTCTGGCTTGATGATGCTAATTTTAAATTAATCAAGGTGTGCTAGAGAGGGTACTGCATGAACATTGATGTCATACTGTCAAAGGCAAGTTGGGAGAACCCAAGTAAGGGTAAATTGGTGTGACTCAGCCAGACCTACCGCAAAGTTTAAACCTCTGTTCTGTGATTTTGTGTGTTTTCTGGTATAAACAATGTCAGAGTAAATTTTCTAATCTGACTGTAGTGTCTCATTTATTTTCTTTAATTGTTTTTAATATGGATGTGTCAAACAAGAATCTCAGTATAAAGATATGGAATGTATGTGGTATTTTGGAGAGGAGAAAACCCAAGCCATTGTAATTTTTTTTTTCTGTCTTCCAAGCTCCCTGTGAATATTCACTGATTTTTTACATTGCTCTGACATGTGCTTCCTTCATTTCTTAGATGAAGGAAATGAAAATAGATTGTTAAAGGATTCTGTCCAACTTCGGTCAGTGGGTTGATGCCATTTGTCGAATGCATTAATGATGGAGACAAGATCCAACAAGATCAGGCACTTGGGGGGGTTTGTTTGGTTGCTTTTGGGTTGTTTTTTTCCTTTCAGTCTTCTCAATGTATTATGACTATTATCTGCTGCTTCTAGGGGAGAGAGAAAGAAAACAAATGTGGAGGGGTTTTTTTGGTGGAGCTTTTTTTCCCTCTCTGACATTTTTTCATGCCAATAATTGGGATGAGTTTTTGAGTGTGTTTCTGTTCTTTCCAAGATGCTGAAGGAGGTGGTTGCTAAGACGCTTCAAAAACATGGAATTGCAGAGGATCACAAGTGCTTTGCATCATGCAGCCAGCGTCTATTTGAGATATCCAAGTTCTACTTAAAGGTAACTATAAGACATACTCTTCCAGCTGTTTGTCCTTACTTAAGTGAATCCATTCCTGAATAAAACTTGAGATGGGTTGTAGGATCCTCAGACTTGATTAAACTAATATTTCCTAGCGTGGTGTTAGCAGTTTGTAGGGTCTGCAGATATGTTTGGGACTTGTAAAATGCAGAAGCTAGTTATACAGTATATTTTGGTGGTTGTTTGTTGGTTTTTAAACCTTATAAAGCCATAGTCTCTTATGTGAGATAACATGTTAAAGCAGTGGTCTGTTAGGTAATGTCACGCTTATGCCATTATTTAGCTGTTGTAGCCATCTCCCTGCTGTAGCTGTGACAGCTCAGCTTCTCCCTTGTTCTCAGGCTATTCACTCAATAGATAGTTTACACAACTGACTCAGAAATTCTAGTTCCCTGACAGAATTAGGAATCTAGTTGCCTTCTCACAGAATTCCTTGTAAAAGCATGGAAAATGTGCACAACTGTGTAACACGTACTGACTTGGCAGCACTGTGTAGAATTGCATCAACCTCAGTTTTAGGAGGAGATGAGAATTCTTTCCACAATACCTAGAACACTTTGTGAGTCAATGCTTGAGCCTGTGTTACTTAGTCTGGGCACAAAATCAAGATAAATTATGGTACAGGGTATTTAAAACCTCTTGCTCGAAAGATGAGCTGCCATTTCTGTTCATTTGCATGTGTTTAGCCTACCTGTATTTGTGAACTAACTCGTGTTAGTCAGCTTCAGTAAAGGTGGTTTAAGCTACATGAAGTTGCAACTGAAGAGGGCTGAATGCTGACACTATTAGAACATCTTGCTGATGTGCACCAACTTCTTAAATAATGACAACACCGTTGTGCAGTCATTCTGTAAGTGCTCCCAAAATATGCTCTGAAGTAAGATCTAATCCAAAATCAGGAGTTGTGTCTAGTGATGAGTGAGTAAGGCAGGTCAGATGACTTCAAGGTTCCATTCCAAACAGAAGAGCAAAAGGTTAGGGAAAGTCATCACCTGAGTACTAGGTTTAGATTGCTGTGGGGAAAGCTGCAACCCACTGGAATATGTTTGAATTGTAAAAAAAAAAATAAAAGCACAAACTGCACACACAAAAAAAAAACCCAAAGTCAAATATATCTTCTGTGGTTCTGAACTGGGTGATAAAAGGGCAACACTCCCCTGGTTATTAGGACTTTTGTAATCCAAATTTGAGTGAGCATATGAGTTTTCTAATTTCTGTGTCTTTATGCTTCATATTTAGGATCTTAAAACTTCTAGAGGACTCCTTGATGAAATGAAGAAAACGGCAAATAACAATGCTAAACAGGTAAGAGTCTTGATTTGTTCCTGTAAGTAGCCAAGGCTAAATGGAGCTGTGGCAGCTTGGCTCTAGGCTGGTTTGGTCCACAGCTTTAAGAGATGAAGAGGTGCTTTCCTTCGGCTGTGGGTCTCATTTCACTCTCTGATCTCACAAAAGCTTTCTCTCAAACAGTAGTCCCCTGGTAAAATTGCCATTTGAATTTCTTCAGGATTTAGGTGGCATTCTAGTTACAGCTGCCAATGTGACATGTCACGGTGAGAAATGGGAATGAAGGCAATTAAGTGATTCCACAGTACTGGGGTAAAAAAAGAGGGAGATGAGTTTTTTCTTTATTTGAGAGAAGCCTGGATCATTAGGGAATTCATCTTTCCTTGTGTTGAAGGAAATGACATTTCTTTTCAAAGGTTAGGAAGCAATAAAGGCTTCTATAAAAAATGAAATTTCTTAAAGAAGCAACGAAAATTACTGATTTTAGGCTTGGGAATAACTGTAAGCACGAGGGATATCAGGCTTGGGAATAACTGTAAGCACGAGGGGTATCAGGCTTGGGAATAACTGTAAGCATGAGGGATATCAGGCTTGGGAATAACTAAGCACAAGGGGTATCGGGTGATCTGATTTGTGCGTAAGGTGAGACTTATGTGAACAGTAACAAAGAGCAAATGACAGGCATAAATACACCTGTCCTCTGGAAATTAAGTAACTTGTGAATTCTGAAAAATGTGGTGAAGTGACTGTCTGGGCTGGAAGCACTAGCTTTTCAGCTTTGTATGTGCACCTTGTTGGTAGGACTTGGGGAGAGTGGGGTGAAGTAGCTCAGTTCAGGGGATCTAAAAATGCCTTTTTCTAAAGACATGGTATTCTGTAACATTAGATACAGTTCTTGGGTACCTATCCTCTCGGTTTATTAGCAGCTCTTTCTCCTTTTGAACAGATTACTTTTAGATCCTCTTCAGTGAACACCACACAGGTAGTGCTGAAGGAAGAATTGATAATGTGTATGAGATGTCCTTAAATTGTTTTCAGGAACTGGGGTTATGTAAAGCATTTGTTTTCTCATTTATTGTTCCAGGTGATTGAGTGGGTTTTGGAGAAGACGGTCAAGTAGCAGTGCTGAATGGCCTCACCTCACACCCTCCCAGAAACTGCAGAGAGAGCACTTCTGATTTTAAGAGAAGCATTAGACTGCCTAACACGTGCACACACATATGTACACACCGTAAGGACTTTGGTCAGTGTGATTACGGACCCTCTCAGGCACAGTAGCGTGTTTTGAAACTTTTTAGACTGAAAGTTTTCATTTTTAAAAAAATCCAAATTGAAAAAGGATTTATTTTATATGCTTATTTATTATGTATCATTGATCAAAGGATTATAGCTTGACTTGATGTGATAAAATTTTGTATGTTTTTCAACCAGTATATGTGTTTTTATGTGAATAAAAACCCCACCAGATTAAATTTTAATAAGAAAACTACTTTGTTTTACCTTTTTTGTGTGAAGACCTCTGTTGTTTTTACTACCACTCACTGTTGTATAAGCAGCTGTTTGCAACATCAACCCTTGGCATTTTATAGAACAATTAAGAACATTTTCTATTCTGCAGGTGAAAGCAAACTGAATTACAATTCGAGTCACAATTATCTCTGTGTTTGTAATATAAGTAAAAAACAAACCAAACCAAAAAACTGTCTTTTGAAACTCAGTCCCATTAAAGAAAGAATCGTTGTTTCACAAGCTGTGCTGCTGGTATAATTTCGCACCTCCTCTTCATAACACTCCTTGGAAACAGTTCATAGGAGAGTTCTGAGATTTCTTTTTCTGGTGGAAAAGAAAATCAAAATGATAGCAGTAAGGATGGTTGTGAGTGCTGTGAGAGGGATGGCAGGCTATGATGGAAAGTACCAGAATGAATAATTGCTACTGGAGTCACAAACACAGTAAAATACTAAATTTGCCCTCAGTTCTTAATTCTCAGGCACATACTTGGCTTGTACTAGTGTAATTATTCGCATTAGTGTTATGTTGAGGTGACGAGTTCCTACCAAAACAAATATGTTTTACAGCGGGCAGTGTAAGGATTTCCTATTCATCCTATAAACCAGCGTGATTAAAATTGATAGAGATGCTGTGTTATTGTTTGCTCTGTTCTCCTGGAAGGAAAATGGATTAAGCAATACTAATATGAATCAAAAGTAGTATTATGAAAAAGTAATTGAACTAAACCGTGTGTACAGTAGGCTTAACCCTGTAAAATCTACTCATTCTCTGAAGATGAGAATTCTGACATTATTCTTTGCTTAATTCTATTTTGTGTAAAGCCAGGCCCTAAGGAGGTTTATCTTGCATTTAACTCTTTTGTTCCTTTGTTCCAAGGTGCTTCGCTCTCCTGAGCTGTACAAGACCTTTTATATGTAGGTATGTACTTGTTTTAACCCCACCCGGAGGGTAGGAACCCTACCTCTGTTCCAGTATGAGGATGGGCTCTAGGGAGTACACAATGTGATGCTTGGCCCAGACAAACACGGCTTCTTTGGAGTGGGACTGCATTTGTCTGCAAAATGCTGCACATGCAGAGCATCCCGGTTAGTAGCTCAAAGGGCTTTCCTGAATTGATGAAATAGAAACACAATGTAGGCAGATAATTAAAGAATTATTTAATAAGTGCACTTATCACTGTGTATGGCTCCCATTTCTTTGCATTCAAGACAGAAAATTGCTTCTTCATGTAATTATATGAACGGTCTTAAAGCCAAACACTTTAAAATACATGAACACTTAGACTTTTAATGTGTTAAACTTATAATACTTTGCCCTTAAAATGAGAAATTAATGATGATATTAATCTTCCTTAACATCCAATATTAAATACAGTTTCTACTTCCAAATAGAGAGAGAAAAGCCTTTAGGTTATAATCTGGTACCTTCAGCCTGAATGCTGATACTGATGTCCAAACATTAAAGCGAGCTGCCAAGAGTGGCATTTCCCACTTACCTCTGGGGGCTTATATGCTTGTAATTAGAAATGGTAGCTTACAAATTATGCATAGGTAAAGTATCAAAACTGCATATTGTAAAATACTTGCTATGTGCTGCCATAGGCAAAGAAACTCCCTTAAGGAAAGCACTTAATAATCTTTTAGCTGGCTTTCTTGATGAACAACTGCCTGATGTCTCTGTAGAAAGGCTTCTATGAACAGGTGGGATTTAAAATTCTTGTGGATTGCTTACTCGTTTCTCCCTTACCTCTCCACAGTGAGCCCTGAGTTTAGATACTATCTTACTTCACCAGCAAGTAGAATTCAATGGCTATTGTTTTAATTAATATTGTAGACTGAAAGGCTGGCCTGAAATAATCAGCAGGAAAAGCACTTAGGGGAACATAAACGTTTGAGTATTGTTGGTTTGCTGATTCCCAGTGTGAATAATACAATGCTGCCCAGGTCTCATTTGCTCTTCATTACCATCTTGGGTTGTTTTTTTTGGGGGTAACTGATAATCAGTTTATTATCTTGGCTTAATAGCACTGTGCCCCTTGGAGCTGTGATAACTGTGCTCAGGCATGGTTCTAACCTGCCAAAAAGTGTGCAAAATAAGGTCTACCCCAACAGCGCTGAACCAGATTTCCTTACATCCTGCAGTTCAAAAACCCCACACCAAGAGTTGCCAGAGCTCAGCTAATGTGGTGTCACTTATGTGATACAGGATGTAACATCACCCTTTGGCTCTGAACTTCAGATTGTTCTCTTGTTTGTAGCTGGCGAACCTCAATTCCAGCCTGACCCATGTGTGCGTTCCTGCAAAGGGTTGGGTGCTTGCGTTCATGTTTTTCCAAGTTGGGATAGAAGTCAGTCACAAAATCACAGCTGCAGTGTACCATAACCCATGGTATATGCTCCTACCACATTGGGTACAGCAACACTGATGGGGTTGTGATTACTTGGTGAGGTGATCACTTCTAGTGTTACGGCACTAGTGAACGTCACTGGGCTACAAAAGGACCTGGGGACAAATGCTCTTCCAAATTCACAAACTCTCCAGTTCCCCCTTGGAATTTGTTTACTAAAGCCAGTTAACACAAGTAGGGAAATTCTGATGGAAGAAACTGCTGAAAAGCTAATCCTATGTGGAAAAAGTGGCCGGTATGTTCACAAGAGGTTGTAATCTTTGTTACTTAAATATTTAATGGATTTTCCCTCATGCTTTTAAATTAAATCTTTTGCCTGGGTTAATCTAGAGGTTCACTTAAATCAGTTTAAGTATATCATTTCTTGATTTTTTTCTAGTATATTATTGCTCTTCAAAATCAAAATCCCCACCGAATTCAAAAGTGTCCATTTTAGATGCCCTAGTTATATATAGTAATAGTGTGGTGCATGTATATATAATAAAATATATATTCTCTGTATAGTAAGTAACCCCAGTAAACAGCTAGCTCCAAACCTGCCAGCATGACTTATGAAAAGCAAGGAAAACTTACAATTCAGTGAGAGCCTAACAATCTGGAGCACATCGGTTGTTGAGGCTCTGGTTCTGCTTCCACTGAAATCAGGAAAGTGCCAGCTCCCCTTCCAACAGGGTTAAGAGGACATTGAGAAGCCTCTTTGCAGAGGGAAATCAGATCAACCTCTACCTCAAACCAGCTGGGGGGTGATGTGGGCTCCCATATCCTCAGGGGGACGGAGGGGGAAAATACTTCTCTTCCACAGGAAAAAATCTTTGGCAAAGACCAATTCTCATGATGGTGACGACAGCGACTTGGTAGTGCAGAGAGTTGTGTCCTGATTTATAAAGTGCCTTAAGAGAGATGCTAGTTCCACCGAGGGAGCAGGACTCTTAGGAAACACCAGTATGCTTCCCTGAACACAATCAGATCGGCTTTATTTTATTTTCTTAACAAACACCTTATTTCACATTTTTCCAGTAACACGTATGTTCCAATATGTATCCGAGTCCTTCTGACGGTGAAGCTGCTACGCAGACTTTCTCATCAGCCCGTTCCATTTACCATCAGTATTTTGTGAGAAGAGTGAAACTCAAGAATACCCTGTTCAGGATTTCCCTGAGGCTGACCTGCCATACCTCAGGTAAGACTGAAAGAGCAGAATTAAAATCCCACGGTGCCTTTTCTTATTTGGGCTGCTAAGTTAAGAATCAGTGGAGAAGAAAGCCACCCCGTTTTCCATAACCGTTTGTAAGAGGCCAGGCACATGCTGGCCTCGCTCCCTCAGTGTAGAATCTTGAACAGAATTTTCAGGTGGGTTTTTTTTTCCCCCAATTACTTCTGTAACTGCCCAGTCAAACGTAAGCAACAGAGAAAGCATTGTAACTGCAGCAGGTGAGTCTGAGCGACTTCCCAGAGCATCCCTGTGGCCTTCCAGAAAATGCCAACAGTGGGGAAAAATGCTGTGCACTTACACACCAACAGCGCCGCTACCACCTGCACACCAAGCTCACCCCATGGAAAGCACCAACGCCACTGACAGCATGTTAACACTTTGAATCTGACATTTGTTAGAGTCATTCCATTGATATGAAAGTTCTCTCACGTAACTGAATTCTTAGCAGAATGACTGAGGTTGAAGATGTGTTTTTACCGAGCCCAAAAACAAAGCACAGCCTTCCAAACAGCTTGTTTGGGTACAAAGTAAGCTCACCTCACAGAAGTCCAATAAATGACTTTATTAAATATATTCTTTTCCTCTAAAATATAAATATTCACTATACTCTTATAAATGTGGAGTAGGTCCATATTTCATTTGTCTATCCCATCCAAATATGAATCAGTTCAAAATCTGAAAATGAAGAAATAGCATCTGTATTATTATTTTTCTATAAATATATATAATATGAATTTTCTTGGCAAACTGTTTAGTTATTCACTTATACTTCATATAGTACTGAGCACCTTAGATAACATACTGTGTCATTTAATTGTTGGTACTAATATAGGGATTTGTAGTATTTACAATGCACGTACATGTTAAATATGACATTCCAGTGATTTGTAAGTGTTAAAGGAATAAGGAACTAGTGCAGTATAGTTTACATATGTATTTAACCTACCCCACAGTACGCAAGTTTTCACTTGAAACTGGAACTTTTATAGGAGCCTGCATCCAGATTTTTAAGTTAGACTTTGGAACAGCAATAGAAGGGTCCCGAATCACTTGTTAGAAACAAGTTAAACACAATGGTTTATATGACAATGCGATGTGAGTTCATAGTCAAAGACCCAGTCCCCCAGCGTACCGACTGCTCTCAGCTTCTCCAAAGACATTCTAGAAGCTTCCAAGCCAAAGGAGACCCAAGGAACTGCTGCAGAAGAGTATGCGGGGCAGCTAAATGAGAAATCTCTAGTGGAAACTATGGGTAAGTTACGTAACCTGCTCTCTCCTACCTGGTGAATTTACACGAGGAATTAATTTTTAAGTGCAAGTACTGTGACACTAAAACCAAAGTTGGCAGCTAGGTGAAAGCCCTCCCAGGCTTGCTCTGACTGGTGGGAGGTGCTGGGAGCGGGGCTGCTCTTCCCAATGGCGCTCTAGCTATTGCTCTTCAGTGATCATTTTCAGTATTTGCAAGTTCAGCCCATCACCTTAATTTTTTAATTAGTTTTGATGATTAAGATATCTATGGAAACCACCACAAAGTAATTCTGTGAATAAACAGCATGACTTACGCTTAACGCTAAGACTTGGCTTAAAAAAAAAACATGGAACCCAACTGTGGTGTTAGCTTTCCTCTTTGCCAGCTAAATCACATTAAGTTGAACCTTGTGTGCTTTCTCAAGAGTAAAAGAAGTGGTGTAGTATGACAAGTAAACTTCTACAGACTTTGGATTTATTACTTCCCCTACAGTTCCTGTCCTTCAGAGTGTGAATTTAGGGCAAAACTCTAAAAGCAAACAAAACCCCACCCTGATATAAAGCGGTTCTGTTTACATAGCAAGAGCAAGAAAAATGTTGTCCCTGTTCTGCTTCTTTCTGTTCCCACCCATTTAGCAGTTCCAGGTGTGATCTGTGTGTACCACCTATGACACAGAAGGTCAGAGTTCCCACCTGCCACCCGCACCGTGCCCAACGTAACCATGAACAAGGTCAAAACTCCATGATCCAAATGTTTTGACTTAAAACAGCAATCCAGGAAGTTAAAGGTATGGAGGTGAAGGTCATAGATTTCACCAGCATGGAATGATCCTGGACTTCCCAAGTCATGCTTATAGGAGGAGTGCTTTCCATATTTCCAAGCTTTTTCTGGCAGTGCAGGTTGTGTTCCTGCCCCAGTGCATTTCCTCACTGCTGCGGAGCTGCCTGAATAACTTTTCTGATCTAATCTACAAAACTAAAAGAATAAGAATAATGTTTTCCTCCTTTCTCACATTTTTCTTTTACCAAGACACACAACCAGCCTTGGCAGATCTAAGGGTGTGATCGCTTGGGGTAGGACAGGAAGCTCAACACAGCTTTCTGTAGGAAAACTGCTATGGAAACGTGCTGGCAGAAGCCTAGGTCACACTTCAGCATGGGCTCAGGTTAACTTGAGGATGTCCCTACCGATGCCCCACTGACTGCCAGCTCTCAATATGTCCCCGTGGTTTGTCTGGCTTTGGGTCCACAAGACCCAAAACTTACACAAGATGTCTATCATTTTATCTGAAAATGCCCCTTGGATGGTACACTCCAGCTGTTCACTGACCACAGCTGTATTGCTTTGGAGGTGCATATTTGCTCTGCTGGGTATTCAAGCAACAGATTCTGATCGTGCCCCGAAAGAAAAATCTTCTGCAAGTGGCACCCAGGTTAGCACAGAAAAAATACTTTACTTTTGGGTGGTGGGACAGTCTTGTTTGGAGAATTTCTACTCAACCAACCTTGAGCTTGCATCACAACCAACACCCGCTCTTGTCTGCTTAGCCCTTTACTTATTCTATAGAAACAAGTACATTGAAATAGGCACAATTTATGATTCTGAAACAATGCATGGTACTGCACACTTTTACTGTCTCATACAGGATTTTACAACCCAAATTTTACAACAAAATCCTCCCTTTTCCTTGTCATGCCACTTCTTTAACTGATCAAAATGAAGCCTGGGCCTTGGAAGACTGCAGAAATGTCCATGGCCCAGCACTGAACGCCACGCTGGCGTAGGCTACTGGCTGGTACGGGTTGCTGCTGCTGACTGTACTTCGGGTCAGCATGGTCATTCCGTCTTTCTTTGAAGAAACAGATGTATCCCACTTAGGCCACCAAGCCAAGTCTTGTAATCTTTGCCGACAGGAAGGAATGAATGATGAACACGATTGGTTTTGGACAGGAATGAAGGTCCAGCTGCTGAAAGTACAGAGAGAAATCAAGTTGAGAATGATTAGATTACAGCTGAAATAAGCAATCATTTACGGAGTACTTGATTAACTGCTGCACAGTCCTTTCAACAGACTTCTATTAATAACCACCCTTTATTACAAGATATTCTGTTTTCTTTGCACACAGCTGCAAATATTTAGGTTACTAAAAGTAAGTAATAAACATCTTGAGAGCAGATGAGATCCCGGTGCCTCTGGGCTTGTGTCCACCTGGGTAAGAAGCAGTAAACCAAGTCAGATGCTATAAGCAGTTTTCCAAGAGGCTCAACCCCTCTGTCTTTTCAAGCTTTATTTATCACCATGGCTGGTGGTGGGACTGCTGTGTCCAACCCTCAACACATCTCCTGTTGAGCAGAGCTGAAGCCAGGATACTGCACCTTCAGCTGATGCTGCACGGTTGCTCCTCTGTTCACACAGACAGAGACTGAAGCAGGATTTTTTTTCCCCCATAGTTCAGATGATCTCACCACATGCTTGTCCAGCATGACAGGCTTGTCAGTGCAGACAGGGGATTCAGGATGAGGTTCACATCAAAACAAACCAGATCTGCCTTTCTACCAGTCATAAACTTTACTGAGACCTACTTACGAATCCCCTTGTGAAAGCCTGACAATAAGATTGCAGATCAGAGGTGACATGAAGAATTAAGCACCCAATGTGCTCAGGAACTGCTGAAAAAGTATGGCAGGAAAGACCATGTTTACATACACAACTTAGGGCATCTGAACTGCTCATAGGAACAAGCACCTTATTTTTAGGCAGGCCTAAGCAGACAGTTGGTGCTAACTCTGCAGTCTTCAATTTTTTTCTGCAACTAGATGGTCAAAAATGTCTAAGGTGTACCTTCTTGTCATAACCTCAAGTCCCCGTGTTGGAATTAATATCTTTTAAGTTCTTCCACCCACCATCATTTAAAAAGTGAAATGGATACATATGCAATTCTCAAATCTGGATATGTAGAGAAGAATTTGTTCTTAAATGTAAGAAATCTTTCATCCCTCTTTACATGGTTTTACCTTTTTGTCTCTCTTTTTAGCTGCCCTCGTTCTAAAGGCCTCGTCAAGTGGCCTTCTGGTACCTGAAAGGTGCCTATAGGAAAGCTGGGGAAGAACTGTTCACAAGGGCATGTAGCACTAGGACGAGGGGTAATGGTTTTAAATTCGAAAAGTGCAGATTTAGGTTGGATATTACGAAACAGGGTTGTGGATCACTGGAACAGGTTGCCCAGAGACATAGTGGAGGCCTCATCCCTGGAGATATTCAAGGTCAGGCTTCATGGGGCTCTGAGTGACCTGATCTAGTGAAAATGTCCCTGCTTACTGCAGAGGGGTTGGATTAGATGACTAAAGGTCCCTTCCAACCTAACACATTCTATGACTCTATGTAGAAAGCACAGTGTCTCATTAGCGGTACTGGAACCTGGGCTGGTCAGCTGTTACCAGTGCTGCTCTACCCTCCCCCCAGCCTGGAAGTGTATCAAAGAGAAGGTAACGTGCGAAACTCAGGACTTACAATTTCTCCATCCTTTCCTCCAAAGTCTAAATAAAGCATCCGTATCCCGTCGTCCGAGGACATTTTCAGTTTTTCGTAGGGATATTGTGCAATTGTCTTAGAGAAGGCACCATCTTGCGACTCGGTCGTAAGAGAGAATCCGTGTTCGTAATGGATGGTCAAACGGCACTCCTGGCTTTTGAATGTGCAAGCTGGAGGAGGAAAGAAAATTTTGTCTGTAACATTCTCAAAAGCACCCAATTCCACCTGGCTGCAGCTATCTGCGTTCTACATTCCATCCCAGCGCTACCCTGGGGAGACCTGTTCGACCTGTCCTAGGGAGCCTCCTTTGGTAGGGGGTTTGGACTCCATGATCTCTGGAGGTCCCTTCCAACCCTTACAATTCTGTAAACCCGTGAATCTGTGAACTAACCTTTCCTAACACTGGGCTGATTGTGCTCTAACTGGAAACCTACGGATGTTTTAAAACAAGAGAAGACTTTCTGTTGTGTAAGGTCTGAGGGAGGTTCATGAGCTACGGTGTAAACGCACAGGCTGACGTTGTGCTCCGCAGCAGCAGTGCCACTGTCAGGCCTTTCAGTTATTCTCTATAGTCTTCATGTTGCAGCTTCATGCCAATACAAAAACAATCTGCTGAAGTTTCCTCCTTCCAAACCCTGACAAAGTCACAGCTACTCTTCTTACATAGCCAAAATCAATAAATACAACGCACCATGCGCAACAAAATTAGAAGCTGTGAAGGGTTTCCCTTAAGTATTTTGACAAAGATGGAGACACTCCTGAGTCCTCATTAGTGTTGTGGTAATTGAAAAAGGGCCCAGATAATTGTATGTAATTGCTATGGCCACAGAAAGGCTGCATCTTCCCCTCAGCTCAGAAACACAGGCTGTGATCCAAGTGAAAACATTCAGAGTTTAGGTGTTCACAACCCAAGTTCTCTTTGGCCCTGTGTGTCTGTGAACAGCTCTGCCGAGAAGGGACCTTGGCACTGGGATAAAAACACTGCGATAGAAGTATGGGCTGATGCCCTCCTCCTGTTCTTGGAGAGAAAATGGTCGGCATCATGGGGCTGAGGAGATGGACGTGCCCTTTGGGTGGTTCCTACCAAGCACCCTGGCTGGTTGCACATCAGAAGCCCTTGCAAAGCAGCCGAGCTCCCAGGGAGGCACAGGGCTGACAGCTGATGGTGCGTTGGTTCTTGCTCTCATATTTTTAAGCAAGGAGTGGAGATAAAGTTCAACTTCAACAGCCATGTCGAGTGGAGAGCTAATGCGAGAAGGAAAGACAGATCCAGGGGGCACTCAAAAGAAGCATGCAGCCTCAGAGTCCCAGAGCCATTCCAGGCCAGCAGCTACCTGGCCGAGCAGGGCATCACTCCTGACTGTGCAGCCAATTGCTTTTACTCACATTAATTTTGCATGTAGAGAAGCACTGAGAAGTGACATCCTCATGTTCGGGGGTGTGTGGGGGGGAATGAATCGCTGTCAAAATGTGACTATTGGACTAGCTTTTTACCCAAGTGTGTGGAGCTGGGTGAATAAATGACCAATTCACACTTGTGAATGTGTTTGTCCTCCTCCAGCATTTCCCTCTAAGGAGAAACTCCTGCTGGGTTCTGGGAGTTTCTCAGGTCTCAGAAAAACACTCTTTTCTGTGGGTTTCTGGAAAAAACGTTGATGATCATTTCTCTGTGACACACAGCCCTGTATGGCTGACTACACCTCTAGCAGGAGCTTGAACTACCCATGAGCATTATGAGGAGATAGGGAGGTTCAGCGCCGTAGTTGTTACTCACATGTGGTGATTTCTGTGATGAGCTCTGCAGAATTGTGGCAGCCCTGCACTATGCTCCTTGTCCACAGTGAGAGGTCTCGGCTGGTCTCCGTCCTGAACAGATGGGTTTCGATCCCTTGCCTTGTACCCGTACGTGTGGCGAAAGACAAATCCACCCCAGACTGCGGTGAGCCTTTTCCTGGGCCAGAATGGACCAACCTGCAATTGGATTTGCAAACACATCAGGGAATTATAATGGTGACAAAGCTCACTGTGCCAAAATCCCCACCTGAGCACAGCTCTGCTCCTAAATGCATGGAGCTGAGAGCACAAGAGCTCTCATCTCCCCTGTATTTGAGCCTAAAGTGACTCCTAGTGACACATGGAACAGTGAATCACAGCATCCCAGAATCACAGAATGATAGGAATCGGAAGGGACCTCAAAAGAGCATCTAGTCCAACCCCCTGCCAGAGCAGGGTCACTTAGACTGAATCACACAGGAACTCATCTAGGCAGGGTTTTGAATGTCTCCAGAGGAGGCTTTTTCAATGCCTGAATTTTAGGTGGCACTAAGTGGTACCACCTTAACTGCAAAGATTATGTATCTATAACTCTGCAGAAGGTCCAAAGCAGTAATGAAGCGTCTGGACATGCAGGTGATGATGTGGATGACCCAGAGGGCCCTAAATTCCTCCCAAGCTGTAGAAAACACCCCTTTGGATGAGGGTTCATGAGAAATCACTGACTGGTCTGTGGTGATGGGGTTTCGGGCACAGACATGTGTGCTCGCTCAGGTGAGACAGCTGAATCTGACCTCCACTGTCAGGCTGCAGTTGCCATAAAGCTTAAATACCTGCAGACCAACTCAATGTTAACTTCTGGCAGATGAAGCAAGAAGTTCTGTAAAATACACAGATGCCAAAGTACTGTCTTGTCCATGCTTTGCCCATGAGGAACCTGCAAAACACAAACTGCTGCAGCTATTTGTGATCTGAAATTCCCTCGCAGTTTTGCTGCAATGAACATTTATTTTCCCTGGCATCAGCAGCTGAACTCCCATGACCAGGAGAGATTTGTTTGTCTGGGCAAACACTAATTGCAGGGAAGATTTTTGATTTAATTCTTCCTGAAGATTCTCCTTTGGTTTGGTTTGGTTTGGTTTGGTTATTGTCCCTCAGAAGTGGGGACAGTGTATACAGAATTCGCTCAGGGACGTGGCACTGACTTGGACAAAAACAGTCATCCAGAGGAGAGCCAGGCACCGACCCTCTGAGGGAGTCACAAGATGAAACAAGGGACATTCTTCTGAAAAACCTTCTTTTTGTCCCGTGTCTCCTGCTTCCCTTTCCATAGACAGACAACATACTTCATGTGAGGCTATAAAGTAAATGTGTACGTGGTGGTAGAATACTTCTGTTGAAGCATAAACCATTAGATTATACTAATTATCTACTGAATGCTAATTCTCCCTCAAATTATTGTTTTGCATTTGGAAGAATAGTTGCCTGTTATTTGAAACTGTAGAAGGATGCTATTCAACAGAGATGTTTTCATAGGGGGGGAAAAGCAGAGAGGAAAGAGAAAGGACAACTTCAGCTTCTCAGTTACCGAAACACTGACTGGTGTACGGCACCTGAGGCTTTCCCCGGTTCCCTGGCAGTCCCTGCTGACATCTGGCATGTGTGCCATGCTGAACAGACACCCTCCTGTTGCACACCCCACTAGAAAGTTTGCAAGATATGTTCATGCTCAGGCAACTTTCTTTGGATTTCCATCATCCACCTTGATTTGATATTCCCAGGAGGCCCTAGGAGGAAAGGGGCAGAGTGTGGCTGGCAGAGCTGCCCTGCCCCGGGTCTGGGAAGAAAAACCTCTTCCACAGAAGCACCACCACCCTCCCCAAATGCCCCCAGAAGAGCTTTGTTAACACCCTGTTCAGCTTTGATACTCAAAGCCTCCAAACTGCACCCTGGGCAGATTTTGGAGTCGGGAAGCCAGAGGCAGGAAGCCAGTGGCAAACAAACAGCCCAAAAGCTTTATTCAATTTCACTTGGCATGAGGAGTTGCAAACTCTGAGGGGAAGATGCATCGTAATAAGTAAGGCAGGAGATCAGGAACCAAAATCCTCAGTGACTCCTGCAGCTGCCTGTCCCTGGCTTGTGCCCAGGCACGGGCAGGGCCACTGTTCTCATGTTGCCTTCTGCTACCAGGGGCTGCAAGACAGCAACCCAGAAAATCACTGCCTGAAAACTATCCCATCATCTCCTTGGGTCATCACTTCTTTACACAGTGTTGATCCGCTGTGCTGAAAATGGTCTTCTAATACTTATGATACCGAATATGGGACAGACAGATGATTCCAATTGCTTTATTTCCTTTCAAATCCACTCCCCCTCTATCTCCTCATGCTTAATTTCCTAAAATGCACTGGAATTTTAGGGTTTTTTCATCATATGAACACAACAAAAAGGTACTTCACAAAGTATTTGTATACATCTAACACGAACCTTGGTTCCTACCTGCCTTCTCAAAATTCACTCTCACTGTACACTGTCTAAATCCTGATGAAAAATACAGCTCCAGACCATGCTTTGAATAATTATACAGTTAAACATGAACTAGACAACTTTGCTGGGGAACATTTGACAACCTTTTTGTGCCAGCTGTCAGCAATGATGTGTCTGGGTACAAGTCAAAGGATGCCCAGGCTTTCGTGTTCACCCGAACTGCTTCATTTACATAGAAGATGTTTTATCCTAAAGACCTCAAATACACCCTAAAGGCAAAAGAATAGTCTGAGAAACTTCACAGAGGGCTTCCCCTTGCCTCTGCCTCCCGCCACTCTGACTGCAGAGGAGGTTGTGTCCATGGTGCACCCTGCACCCCAGAGCCGAAAAGGCACCCCCTGTGTCAGTTCTGAAATATTCACCCGCTGTCCCTGAAGGATGCTTGGCTCGATGGAGGTTTCCGAGATGCCTGCAAGCACGCAGGAGCCCGAGCTCGCTTCCCTGGAGCAGCCACAGCCACAAGAGGGCAGGAGAAGGTTGGTGACGATCGAGTCTGTTTGCAGGGCGCACAGACAGCAGCGGCGGCTGCAAATGCAACTCTTGGCATGCTCCAGAGAGACAGGGACACGCTCCTAATCTTCTGTAATTTCTCCCTTGTGTCTCTATGCTTTGGAGACCTTTTTTGGCACTATCCTTTGCCAATGTGCGGTACAAGATGAGTACGATCCAACACGAAGTGCTGGTGCTGGATGAGATGCAGGCACGGGGACTTGCATCTCATCCTAACGCTATGAGAAGAGCTTCAACCATTTGCTGCAACAGCAAAATCTCATGGCTTCTTCAAAAAGGACAGTAAAACCAGCACTGACGTTCACAGTGAGTGTTCGGCTGCCCAGCTGAGCTCTAATTCAGAAGAGTGAAACAAGTGCAACAACAGTCATGCAGCTCTGCTCAGAAGAAAGCCACTAACATTGGACCTTTCTTATGTCGAAACCATTCCTTACCCTGACTTAGCATTTGAAACCTGCTTCAGATTGGGAACAGCTGTACTCTTTGAAACCTAGGCACATGCTCTCAGTTCACTCAAGCTGTGCCCCACGGGAGCCACAACCACGCTCACTGCCCCAGGAAGATGAGCGGAGAACTTGCACAGCTTCTGTGTGCTCGAGGACCCCCCTGCTCCTCACCTATCCCCTCTCTGCTTGTACAGACAACTAATTGGTGCCCAAACTCCTTCACCACCTTTCCATGGCATTAACTGTCAAACTGCTTTAATACTTTCTGGATACAGACCTCTGCCTCACACAAAAGCTACTAATCAGAGCCCAACATGGGCTGCTTCATTATATTTATGTTTTTCATTTCATATTTGGCTAAGATAGATAATGCAATTTGATTGCAAACGTTTAAAATGTAATTATTTAAGCCCCATTCCTGCACTAGAGGGAGGAACTGTTATTCAGGCATAAGAAAAACTCTGAAACAGAGATTATGACAAAAAGGTCTTTGGAGTCAGGGCTGTGAGCCAGCTGCTGTGCCTCCTGAAGCAGAGATTTAAAGGAGCAACTTAAATCTCCCCATCTCAGTTTTATTTCAAGCCATTACTTATATTCCACACAAAACTAGGAAAGACTGACTGAAAAATATTTTTGGATCTTAATAGCATCCATAGGTTGAAGGTAAACTTATCAACAAACAGAAAGGGCATGCTGAAATTCTGCCATTCAGGTACTGCAAGAAGATTGTAATCCGTCTACCACTTTCCAATTTTCTCTGCTCATTATGTCTTGGGTAGATTAAGCATGACTCTGTACAGTATCTGGCACTGAAGTTTTCCAGTTTCAGCAGCTTTTCAAATAAGCATTAGCTAAGCAAAAATGTTTTCCCAAGGACTCATAAAAATCTGAAAGACAGGAGCAGCCAAGATTACAACATGTGGTCTGCAAACTTTCCAGGTGAAAAGTTCTAAATTGCACTGATCAATGCACAGAGGGGATTTTAAAAAACCCCATCACGAGGAGGGCAATCACTGGCTGAGCATGAACACAGCAGTCAATACCAACAGCAAACCCTGTGTGGGTTTTTGGTATAACTGTACTCAGCGTGACAGATCATAAAAGCAGAATCCTGCAGGGTTTTAATCAAAATCACCTGAAACACTTGGTGTAATGATTTAGGGAATCTGTCAGTTTACATAATCTGCTCACCTTGGGGATTCACATATTTATATGTATTTATCAGCCTGCAACTCCATTCTGAATGTCAGGTTCTCTGTTATCTGCTGTCTTTTGACCTGGGTGTTACATTCACAGAGCTACTAGTAAGAAATTACAGACACAGGGCTGGAATGGTTCTCAGGAGGTCGGCCGGCACGTCTCCCTTCCCAGAAGAGGGCTCAGT
Organism: Zapornia atra; assembly: GCA_013400835.1. Taxonomy (NCBI): domain Eukaryota; kingdom Metazoa; phylum Chordata; class Aves; order Gruiformes; family Rallidae; genus Zapornia; species Zapornia atra. The sequence continues at coordinate 104,194 of VZTU01027659.1, read as the reverse complement.
GTGCCAACAGATTCCTGAGGATTACAGTGTTACTCATCCCTCAAAGACCCCTGAGACGAGGACTGTACCCCCTTCCTAAGGACTCTAATCCAGTACCTCACCCTCACACCAATTTTTTCCCAGGACCCTGAACCCCCCTTGCCACAAATGCAGACAGCTACATCCTGTTGTATCCAACAGAGACCTGGAGAACATGCTCCTCTGTCCTCCCGGCTTCTCATCTTCGTCTCTGTGCTTGAAAACTATTGACACGTTTTTCAAGGACTTCTCTAGATTAAACAACCAAGGTTGCTTAAGTATTCCCCTACGGACAGTGTTTGTCTAAGTCTTACATTTGCATTGCTTTCTTCTAGACCTTCCATCATCATTTTGGCATCTTTTTGGAAGCACAATGCCTCACATGAAGGTGGTGCATCACTTGAGGCTTTACTCATGCCTTGTATTTAGGCTGGATTACTACATCTCCTCAACATGCAACCCTCCTGCTATAACCCAAGAGGACTGTCTTTGTTTTTCCAATAACGTTACACTCCAGATTTAAGCAATTTCAACCAGGTGCTTCCTGGCAGAGTAACTTATTTTGCCATTCGTTTTCCACCCAAACCAGTGCAGCTGATTATTCCCCAGCACTGAACTTCGTGTTTGTCCTTTCTGAACTACATCCCACCTTTCTTACTATCTTCCCAGTCCATAAAGACCCTTCAGCAGCCTGATGCCTGTGTTTAGCAACTGGTCATTCCCCTCCAACCTGAAGGCCAATGCTCCTCCACTCACACGGAGTCCTATCCAACAAGGAGATGACTATGCCCACCCAAGGCCAGCCAGTCTGCTATCAAATCTGAATTTCCCAGCAGAAGTAATGAATTAAAATTGTCTGATCTAGTAAATCACTGGTCACTGATGATGGGGACTAACAATGCCCACCAAAGGGCCATCTTTACACAGCATGATGTGTGGGAAGGAGGGGGCAGGGTGTGCTGCAGAATTGTCAGTCACTGAAGGAGAACCAGGGTCCAGGTACAAATGACACCCTGAAGCACTGGAGAAGAGATGAATCACCTTCTGCTGGGGTGCTCTGGCTTCACAAACTCTAAGGCCTTAGTGACACACCTGGATGCAGTGTCTGGCTCCAAGGCTTTACCCTTTTTCACTGGGGACTGGCACAATGTGCAGCAGGCTGCAAGCTGCAAAGACTCATGTAATGATAGCAGAGGGAGAGTCAGCAGCCAGCTTCCCAGGAAGTCTGAAAGCTCCATCATGGGTAGATAGGCTGGAACAAAACAACCATCAGCATAATCCACCATGTTCCATTTTGATTTTTTTTAAAATATAATGAATTAGCAGCAAATCCTCAGTTCATCTGAGGAGAGAACTAACAGGCCAAGAACAAAAATTAACTAATGGGAGGTGCAGTATGAGACCCACTGCTTTTGGCCATGTGCTACCAGCCCTTTTGAGAGCGGATTCATTGAAAACAGTATAATAGAGGCCTGTAGCAAGGCCAAAACAATGGAACAGCAGCTCTTTCTCAAGCCCTTTGACCATATTGGCAGAGAAATGTGATTAAGATTCATGTCAAGAAGCACAGGCAGTTTCCACTGCATAAAGACAACCATGGGAAAGCTCGCTCTGAATTACTGTTGATGGATACCTTCGAAATAATGCAGATGGTTATTTCCCACCTAGATTCAAGAATGTGTCTTCCAAGCTCACCATTTTAACCTCAAAAAACCCAGGGATTCATTTCCCGGACGAGGAGTACAAATTGTGCTGAAATTAAGTGGGCAAGGCCTGCAAAAGCCCCAAACTGGTGGTGCAGAATGGCCACACTAGCACATCCTACACAGGGCCACAACTTCTTGTCTTTCACCCTGGAGAAGCGGCTGGAAATCTGAGTGCTTCTGCCAAGCCCTCGGGCCTGCACACTGAGATAGAGATCTCAAGAGATCAAGCCCTCAAGCAGGCCTGCCTCTGAGTCCAGGCCAAATGGCCATGTCTATAATCCTTCTGGTGTGCTTCTGGCCATCAGCCTCGGCCAGAACTTTAAATGGAGGAGAAGTGAAGAGTTAAGCTGCACAAACTGGCCCATTGAAGAAGAATCTGCTTCTCAAACCACAACATTTCACATGTGATATATAGCTGTACACCAGCTATACCTGTTCCTGGCTGATTCAGCAGTTCCCACCGCTCCTGAAGTGGTCATAATAAAAAGCACAGGTACCTGGTGGCTAGCAAGGGGTAGGTATGCAGCGGGCTGAACCAAGCTTCCTTCATCCGTGGCATGCTCTCATATATTAAGAGGTCTTTCTCCGTCAAGACCACTAACACTGGCTTCCAGTGCTTCTCATTGTCTCCTGGTACCTGAAAGAGAGCAAAGAAGAGTTTTAGTTCTTTGGGCTGTTTGATATCTCCCACCTGAATTTTTAACCAGCCGCAGCAGAGAAGTGCAATCCATCTGCAACTACCATTAGCCACTTCCAGCCCTCCTTGCAGCCTTCCCTTACTACAGGCTGCTCCACAAATGCAGCAGTGGAGGAGCTGGGAGGCAGAGCTAGCTGCTGTTTAGCTGTGGTATGCATGGAAGGACTGTAAATGTGTATTTATAATGTGCACCATTCATGTGTAGCTGGCACACTAACCTGAGCGCTGGACACTGCTGCCACTGTTTCTATTTTCGTGAGTGAAAAAAGCTGCAAAATCATGCCTGGTAAAGCAGTGTCAGGTAATAAAAACAGTGATTCAGGAGCAGATGCTATTTCCCCAGAAGTTCACGTCTTCATTGCTTTTCCTTCCTTCATACCATTCTTCCAGTTTTACAAGTGCCAGTTTGTAGAAGCTCCAACATAAACATGGGGTTGAGCTGAAACATTGACTCAGTGACAGATCTGCATCCATATTTCAAACCATCAGTAGAAGATGTCTAAAGACTGGGGCATCAGAGCCCTTTACTGGCTGTAGAATCCAGATTTGGAATTCTGCTTGGCAGGTTAGATGTGTGGTAGTCCACCTGGCTACACAATTACCGTTATGGGGACCAAGTACAGATCCTGGTTTTTACTTACTCTGCTCTGGCAGCAGAGAAGTGTCTTAAAATAGACAGCAGTATGAAAGGACCTTGGTTTTAAGTAAGAACAAAACTCTTTCACAGACAAGTTCATCACTTTCCTTCTGGTGCACATAAAGAAAAAGAAACCCCGTTGCACAGGCACACTCACAGCCAAGCTTTCAAAATTAACATCTTGGCTGGGGACTAAAGGGAATGAAAAAAATTCCGAGATTCACCAGGGAACCTTGTTGTCTACACAACTTCTCTATTAAAAGAGAAAGAGAAGCAGTTGTCATTTGTTGTTTTATGTTGTTTTGTGATGTCAGCCTACTTGCCTTGGGCGTGTGGCTCTGAGCACATCACTGGATGGAGAAACATATAAAAGGGATCAGTCAAAGACTGGCCAGACTGGGAGTGGCACGGCCAGGAACAGTGATTCAGATCCTTAAGTCTGACTGAGAACCACAGTTGAAACACTTGTATTTTATATGAAGACAGGATCCCACATATTTCTAAACTTTGAAGGACAAGACAGTTGTAAAATAGCTTTGCACTACAACACCAATGCCCAAAGTAGACCTTCAACTAAGGTTTTTGGCTTGCAAAGTTTTTAAGAGGTATTTTTCCTTCTGATTTAAGCTTTTCCAACAATCATATTCCCAGTTCCAGCATTACTTGCTCATTGGTTATTCAGGTCTGTGTGTTAATCAACTTAAAGCCATAAGTGGTTTATCCTTCTAATCTCTTCAGAAGCATCAATACTTATTTACAATTTTCTTGTGGTGACAGTTTCTCACCATGCAACCTTTCCTTTTCAAGCAGGGCTGAATAGAGAAGCCATGTGATTAAGACACCTATTAATGCACTCCAGAAAGAAATCAAACCCAGAGTTCTTGCAGCCCATGTACCATGGAAATAATCACATGAACAAAAACCATCCTCAGCTTCTTACTGCCCCAATTCTTCACCACAGCTAACACCCCAGCTCCTAGTGTGGGAATACAGAAATAAATGTTAAGGTTAATGTTAACAGCTAATAAATGTTATGGTTAACGTTAACATTTAATTTTTGAGCACCTGCCTGCGTTCTTTAATTCAAAGATTTTAATACATACTTCTGAAGGTTTCCAGAAAAGAAAGAGGAAGACAAATACGAAGTCTGTCATAGGATGAAAAAGCAGGATGTTCAGATCTGGAGGAGCAAGCAGGCAGCGTACCGGGCTGTTACTTCATAATTTTCTATTCCATGGCAATCCAAAGACTACAGGCAGCTGCTCACAGCTTTTCTGCAGAACCATCCTGCCTGTGTAGCATTGTAAACCACAAGCTTTGTTATTAGGTGGCTGGTCAGTCAACTGTGACTCCAGAAATGTTGGGAAACATCATTCCTTGTACAGTAACCACAAGAAAGGAATAAATTCCTTTTGCCAGCTGGTACCATGACTATTTGCTGGACAGCCATAAACATAAGGAGCCAGAACTGGTCCACCAGTGTGGATGTGGTTACCACCTGCACAGCAAAGCCCACAGCTTTGTCTCAATCCTTTCCAAAAGCCCAGTGACTGTGGGGAAGATGTGGATGGTCATAAGGTACTGAAGACTCTTTCTCAAGCCTCAATGACCTCATACTACCTCTCCTTGTAGGATGCATCCCCTGTTTGTAAGGAATGAGAAGAGACCGGTGTCTACCCGTGTCCTGCTGGAAGCCCTTCCCAGTGAGAAGGGCCATACGATGCACACACTTTTAATCACATTTTTTAAACCTTGCTGGGACCGTCGCTGTCTCACTGCTAAGGAATGCTGGTGTAAGCAATACTGCTGCTATTTCAGACCTGAAGGAGGATTTGTGTGCCTGAAAGCTTGTCTGCTTTTTTCCAACCATAACAGCTGATCTAATAAAAGATACTGCCTTTCCTTAAAAACCCTGAATTGCATTGCTGTTCCCTGATGTTGTTGGGGTTTGGATTAGGCTTTAACAGCTGATGCCGTGCTGTTCGACAGGCAGTTGGCACTTCTGGAAGGTGTCCTGCAAATGGTAATAGCAAATCTTACAAAGGAAGAAGAGAGGCTGCAAACAGACCGTTGGCCTGCTGCGGGGCAGGTTCGGAGCAACAGCACAGGAAATGAATCCAGGTGAAGCAAGTGGCCTATCAAGCATGAGTATAATAGCAAATTACAAAACAAAAGCAAAAACACATGCTGCTTACAGGTAGCTGCGTGAAGGATTTGTTCAAGTTTTAAAGGTTTTAAAATCTGACATAAAGATAACCTGAAGTACTTCTGTAAGAGTAAATTTAAGTATTGTTTGAGATACATTTTAGAGACACCACTACAGATGATGACTCGGGCCAGCTTCATAGCCAGAATTTTGCAGAATTCTGGCACTTGCACAGCATTTTCCTAGCTCCAGTTCCCACTTACACACGTACGAAGTGCACTGATCTGTGTTGCAGACAAAGAAAATCACCATCTGCTCTAAATTTTTTTTCAAACTCAACCCCTTTTCAAAGCCTAAAGTGTTATATCAAGTCTAGCTAGAGGAACGAGAGAAAAGAAAAATCAGTGGTCCTCAAACTTCCCACCACCAATAAAATAAATCGGTGTCTTCTGGGCACTGTTCAGGTAACTGAGCAACAGGTACCAGTGCCCCCACTCCATCATCTCTCATCTCAGGTGAGGTCACTGCTTACACTCCCAGGCGGAATTCCCCTTCAAGTTAATGAAGCTGTAAATGTTTATGATCTTTTCTTTTCTAGACATACTGTGCCTCTAGATCAAAGTCTTCAGGTACAGACCTGAAAAGGGAGCACATCTAACCAAAAAACCCCCATGTGTGGTGAAGCATCCTTTCTGCTACTTGCAAACCTGTTTGCTCTTTGCATGCTCATCCCACGAAGGGCAAACCCCAGTTTTTGCTGTCTGCACCTCCCCATTTTGTCTCCCGTAAGTCAGAAAATCTATCATGTATAGCAGGGATGAAACTGAAGCTTTCTGTGTCCAGCAATATGATGGCTGAGCCTGGGATCGTACCAGGGGAGACCTGTGTTCATGTCTTGCTCAGCCACAGGCTTCCACTGTGTTTCCGTAGGGACACCATGGTCTCTGCTGATGTAAGAAGCGCCGCTGCCACACGCACAGCGCAGAGTACAGGTGTAAAGGTGAAGGTGGACCACAAGTGCCGAGATCAGCTGCTGTATTTCAGCAGCTACACGGAGATGGCTCACACAGCCTTGGGACGTGCCAAACCCCACTGCTCCGAGGACATGCCTGAGCTCCTCCTGCTTCTGGTTGCCTCTCCAGTGGTGGGGCAGCGTTGCCCCAGGCCTTTGCTTTAGAGTGGACCTGCAGTCTGAAGGTTTGACTCTGCAAATAATGGGGAGGCAAGTTCCACACTACCCATGTGACAGCTTCTGCTGGTTTTCTGGCAACTGCTCAGATACTTAAGGGAGCTGCTTGCAACATGCCCTCAAAGAGTAACCCCTTTGATACACAGCAAACAACATTTCAAAGACAGACCATCTTGTTTTTCCTGCAAGCGATGGGGACCCCTGGCCCCTGTAATGGGTATCACAGTTTCCAAATCTTTAATAGTTTTCACATATAATTAGTTGCCGTAAAGACAATGGACATCTCAGTGGAGATAAATCCTTTTACAAATGGTTTGGCCCTTTGCTCTTTCATCTGCCAGGTTTCCTTTTCATAAGGTTTTTCTTTGAATTTCAGTTATTCATCTACTTCAGGCTGCCAGGAATGGATGAAAGAATACTTTTAATCTGTGAGGCTCGCAGATAATTAAATTAGAGGTCTCAGTCTACTCTGGAAAGCTGTTTTATATTTTCATTAACCCAAAAGGGACGTTTCAATTACATTCCCTGTTTAGTAAACAAATAATGTATTGCCAACAGAGTCCACTGCAGCAAGTACCCAAAATGTGGCCTTTCAGATCACCGCTGTGCAGGCAGCAAGTTTACAGTTGCAGTAAGCAGTTCAACTCCCTTCTCCATCACTCCCTCCCAAATCTTGGAGCTACAGTATCCCCTCACACAGAGCACAGGATGAGCAAGCAAAAAAGAATTTTTCTGAAACTTTTATCTTGCTATTTTCCCTCCTTCATCACTTAAAGTCTCTCCATGCTGACAAGGACCAGCTTTCACACAGGCTGGGATATGTCTTGCTATGGCTTTCTTGCCTTTTCACCGCCTTTTGATGAACTGTTATGTCCATGTTCAGAATAAATTTGATTCATTTACAGAAACCTACTTGTCATTCCTGAAAATAACAGCTGGGACCAAGAAGGATTTCTGCAAGATGAGCAGCAGTGATGCAGAAATACATCGCGCAAACCCCAGCATATGCAACACCACTGGTATTTCTGTGAGCTCACTTGACAGGAGGCAATTTGCAATGCAGGAGTGGGTGTAAGTGACAGCTGTGGGCAGGGGACATCAACACCTCCCACGCCACAGGCGGATGAGATGTATTTTGCTGCTAAACTTTGTAGTTTTAAACAGGAAATAATGTGCAGATTGTTTAAGGTTAAAAAAAAAAACAACAAAAAGACAGCAGCTAATGAAAATGCATCTGCTTTTGTTCTTTTCTCTCTCTGACCTTCGTGATGGCTCAAAGGTGGTTTGTGCCATTATCAGATCTGGATTACAGTCAGTGCACACACAACAATCCCCCAAAGGGCACAATATTGCCTCCCGCGAGCAGCAGTCGAGCGATGCACATGCCTGGCCACGGTGCCACTGCTGTGTGGGCAGGCAGAACCATGCAGGTCAGGTGGAGACCAGAGCAGGGACCACGCTGACCCACCTCCCCTGATGTCCCCAGCAGAGCTCAGGGCACACTGGTAGTTATGGGGACTGCTAAGAATGGACAGAACACTCATGCTCAAGACAGGCGTGTCCATCCGAACTCATTCTAATTATCCTTTAAAATGACAAGACACAAGCCAACTTTTTTCAGAAGTAACGTGGTCAAACACATCAGCACAGCAATATGTTCAGGCCAATGTCCTGATTCTAACAGGAATCCTGGACTAACAGGATTTTCAAGCACCTCTGGCTCATATCCAAACACCTCTAAATGTCAAGAGGATCTCCTCAGTCCTCTGTACTCACCCACACAAGAATGGCAGGTGAGCCAAGACCTTTCCTACAGCCAAATAAGAATGCCTGATCCTAGTTTCGTGGTGGAGGTTTGCTCCAGAGCTCAGTGAAGTCAACTGGGGTTTTTCTAATGACTCATCAGGTTTTGGAGTAAGCCCTTAGGAAACAAGCCTGTGGGCTGCATGTCTCCCATGCTACAGAGAAGATGCAGCTAAATTCTTCTCAGAGGTGTACGGTGAGAGGTAAGATTCGATACTGAAACAAGGGAAATTCCGACTGGATACTCAAGGAAAACTTTTCAGCATGTTATGGTGGTCAAACACTGGAACAGACTGTGAAATGTCCACCTGCTGAGATACTCATAACATGACTGGGCAAGGCCCTTATCAAGCTGGTCAAGCTCGCTCTGCTTAGAGCAGAAGGGGTTGAACCAAAAGACTTCCCTTCTAAATTACATTATTCTGTGAGTCTACACTGGGAATAATGAAAGGAGTTTAGATTTGGATCAGAAAGTCATTGCTTAGCTTGCCCTTGAGTTGGCTGTGTTGTTATTCCATGCATAGGCAGTTTTTCATGCATATGTGTTGGATGAATGTTGCATCAGTATGAATGCAGTCATTGTAAAACAGTTGTCACGGGTTAAGGATGTGCAGGGTGATTTGTAGTTACCTTCTACCTTAAATCATTTAGAACAGTATAAAATGAGACATGAGCCACCAATGTGCATCTGCAGCTCAGAAGGCCACCTCATCCAGGGCTGCATCAAAAGAAGTGTGGCCAGCAGATCGAGAGAGGTGATTCTGGCCCTCTACTCTGCTCTGGTGAGACCTCACCTGGAGTGCTGTGTCCAGCTTTGGGGCCCTCAACACAAGGACATGGACCTGCTGGAGCGTGTCCAGGGGAGTGCCACAAAAATGATCAAAGGGCTGGAGCGCCTCTCCTGTGCTGAGAGAGTTGAGCCGGTTCAGCCTGGAGAAGAGAAGGCTCCAGGGGAACCTTATAGCAGCCTTCCGGTAGCTGAAATGTGCCTATAAGAAAGCTGGGGAAGAACTGTTCACGAGGGCATGTAGCACTAGGACAAGGGGTGATGGTTTTAAACTTGAAAAGGGGAGATTTAGGTTGTATATTAGGAAAGAGTTCTTCACTATGAGGGTGATAGATCACTGGAAAATGTTGCCCAGAGGCATAGTGGAGGCCGCATCCCTGGAGATATTCAAGGTCAGGCTTGATGGGGCTTTCAGGGACCAGTTCTAATGAAGATGTCCCTGCTTCCTGCAGGGGGGTTGGTCTTGATGACCTTTAAAGGTTCCTTCCAACCTAACACATTCTATGATTCTATGAAAATGTCTATCCTTGATCCTCCTGACTTGGTAGAGTTTAACAGTCTGGATTTCCTTTGCAGTAGATTCCTTGCAGAAGATAAGGAATGTAAAGGAGGGGAAAATGCAGCATCCTCTACCATGACCCAGGATCATTTTGCTATATATGAAGTTGGGATATGAAGGTCCATAAGAGAGAGCTCATTTGCAAGGAGACTGAAATTTTCTGATAATGTCAGGTAACTTTCCAGGGAAGATCAAACAGGCAGAGAGCACAGGAGGTGGTAAATGTCCCACACATTTGTTAAAGACACAGACTGCTTTTCTTCTTAGAGAAGGTGAAAGGAACTCAGCTGTGTTTTAAGAAATATTCTGATGCTTTCTGAGTAAAACATATTTTCTTCTACAGCAGTTTCTTCAGACTATGAGAGTACTTGTCTGAAATTAAGTAGTGGTAATTTATGATAGCAAGGCTTTTCAAACAGCAACGGTCCACTTCTGAAAAGATAGAGCATTGAGCTAAAGGATTTCTGTAGAAAAACTTGCCCTTTGCTATCTTGTTTTTTTCTTCTTTTTTTCCCCTCATTTTCATTGCTTCTCAGAAATTGCCACAGGAGATCAGGGAAGGGAAGAGGACATTTCATCACTCAAGGACTGTGGCAAGGAAGACCTGCCCAACCTGTAAGTCACAAGGACAGAGAGAGAAGGCAAGTCAGACACATGGGAAGGTCAGAACAGCCCAGCCAGTACTGGCAATGGATACTGATGGAGAGATAGTGGACAGGCCATCTGTAGTTCAACTGACCTTCAAAGCCAGTTTGACTGGAAATAAACCTGTGCTGGAAGAGGTCCCATTTTAAGTATTGTTTATAGAAGAAGTACAGGGGAAAAAAGGGAAAGAAAGACCATTAACCTTGGGCTTTTCTAATCAGTTACACTGACTGAACAAATTAACGGAAAGCCCAAAGAGTGGAGGTGAGCACCAGGCTGCGATATAAAAGAAAAAGCCTGTGCAAACGTGGAGGCAATCGCATCAATCTCTCTCTTCCAGCACACTCACACCACACATTCAGGATGGAAGTGAAGATGCTGTTAGCAGACACCTTTGCATCTCATGTGTGTTCATGCATTTTGAGTACAGACGGCTTATCTATGGGATGACTGGGCTTATCTGTGGGATGGCTGGGCTCTTCAGACTGCAAGGCAGGGTGCCTGGAAACTTGTTTTCTGAAACACGTCTCATGAACGTATCACAGAAAGGTTGGTGATAGCAACTGCCTGAAGTTTAATAAATATTTAAATAAAAATGACACACAAAATGTGGGCTGACCTGTACTAAAACACAGCTCAGTTCTCAGAGAGATGAGCAGCTGCACTGTCTCCAAAATGAACACTGAACCACAAAGCACAATAAACCTCATACTGAGGGGAACACTGAACTTCCCCTTAAAATGGAGCTGTTCCCTTCCTCCAGTAAGCCAAGCTTGCTCTAGGAAACATTAAGGTTTGGCATGGTCATGTATCTTCATCCTTAGTTCATGGGGCCATTTTGTACATCAGGGTGAACCCCAAAAGAAAAGGGAACATACCTGTGAATTGTGCTGAGTTAGAGGCAAGAAAAGAGACAGGGAACTTGAGAAGCTCTCCCACATCTCCTGTGCTCCTGCTCAAGAATGGATGCTGTTACTCAGTCATAGGGAAAACCAATTTCCTGCAAGTATGTTCCAGGATACCAGGAGCAGCCACCACTATTCTTGCTATGCCCTGAAGGTTTCTGTATGCAAGAGTTTTGCTGTGAGCAGAGTTTTCTGTTCAAGCCAAGGTGAAACATGTCATGAGGGAGTTCATCATCATCAGTGGAGTATAATAGTTATTGTACAGGAGTAGAATCAATGTAAAGATTCCATAGTTTCAACTCCCTCTCTCTAAAGGGTCTATAATTTACAACTGAATCTGACTTCAGCTGATCAAGTGGGTACCAGATTAGGATAAGTGAGTAATAATACCTAAAAAGATACACAAACCTCATCTTTCAATTCAGTAAAAGTACATGGCTTTCTAATCATCATCTCAAGAACACTTGTCAACAGCACCCAATCAAACATGAATGTTGGACGTGGAATTTTGATCTGAAAGTGGTTTGCTGTTTTTAATGATAGCTCAAACATGTAAAATGCCATTTGAAGTTATTACAGTGTCTGTTTGGTGAAGGACAGGTAATCATCAATGTCTACATTCAAACTACAATGACTGAAATCTGTCCCAAAAGATGTTCTCCAACTTTTTCTATCACACTGTCTCTCCAGATATTCAGTCTCCGAAAAGATGGCCCATCATCATGGGTACCTTTTCAAGACTGACAGATTTGACTGCTTTACACAAGGGTCATTATAAATCACAAGTGCTGGAAGAAAAAATAGTAATAGCCATATTACAGAGAGAACAAGATGTTTCTTTGTCATTGTTATTATGTTGTCTCAAGGACAGACCAGAATCTTGTGGCGTTTCAGTCTATTGTGTCATTGATCTATATGCAGTAACACTGATGGACTGCAATGCAACTAATGACCTCAAGCAAATGAGCGAATTCACTACATGCCTGACATAAAAAGGTACCATCTTCAAAAAACACTGATAAAATCTATATGCTATGCTTCATCAACTGGAATTTTGAACATGCTGAGAAATATCTGGAAGCCTTACTGGAAAAGCAAAAATCCATAATAATTTGGCTTAATTTTGAATACATACAGAGCAGCCACACGTTTCAGCCTAGAGAAGAGAAGGCTGCGGGGGGACCTCATTGCAGCCTTCCAGTACCTGAAGGGAGCATATAAACAGGAGCAGAATCAACTTTTTAAAAGGGTAGACAATGGCAGGCCAAGGGGGAATGGACTAAAGCTAAAGGAGGGAAGGTTTAGATTAGATATTAGGGGGGAAGGTTTTTACAGAGAGAGTGGTGAGGTGCTGGAACAGGCTGCCCAGAGAGGTGGTGGCTGCCCCGTCCCTGGGGGTGTTCAAGGCCAGTTTGGATGGGGTCCTGGGCAACCTTATGTAGATCCAGGCCTGGAGGTTGGTGGCCCTGTCAGTGGCAGGGGGATTGGAACTCTACGATCCTTGGGGTCCCTTCCAACCCAGACCATTCTATGATTCTATGATTCTTAGAAGTTCGGTAAAAATTAGTCACAATTTAGAAACCAAATCTGCTTCTTTAGATGCCTAAGTAAAGTTCTATCACAAAAAGTTCCTATACTTTTTAAAGATTTATTTACTTACCTGCTTGCCATTTTCAAGCCATTCAGGTATTTCACACCATTTTTTTTTTAAGGGATAGAAACAGAAAGTCTGTGTCTCCATCAGCGTGACAGACCTCCACAAGCTATCTAAGACACTCAAGGAATATACCTGTTTTCTTGCTGGGGAAAAGAAGGGAAAGTAAACTTGTAATTTTCATTAGAATTTCTTTTTCAAATTCAGAATTTTAGGACTCTTTTTTGTTTTTTTTTCTCCTTAGGAACCAAGCTGAGCACCAGGAGACCTCTGCTCACCAAACAGGTTTCCAGTTTGCTGCACCCTGGAAGCCAGCACGGAGCGTTGAAAGCCATCCAGTAGGTCATCACATCAACATCTAACTGTTGGTGGACCCCAGGGTGCCAGTGAAGGTAGGGAAGGAACCATTATTCCATTTAATATTCAATTTGCTTTCTTCCGCTCCTTAACCAGGACAAAGTTGAATTTTAACATCTTTTCCCTTTCAGAGATCCCTGTTTGATTTGGGATTTGTTAGTTTTCTAAGGAATGGCTAAAAATGACAAATAGGATCTAATAAAAAAGTGCCACCTGCCCCACCAAACAGCTCAGAATACCTGAGAACATCCTTTTTCAGCCTTCCAAGAAGGCTTAAGCCAGTCACTGGTTCAGAAAGGCGAATGCTTAGATTTGTAGAAAGAGGGATGAAGATGACTTGAAAGATTTATGGGTTCACAGAATTGTAGGGGTTGGAAAGGACCTCCAGAGATCATCGAGTCCAACCCGCTAAGATCAGCTTGTTCACCCTCTGCTGAGGAAAGGACAGACTTGGCTCCCAAGACTGGTCTAGCCTGTTCCATAAAGCCTTCCATGAAAGAAATCCCCAGCTACTCTACTGTAGCTTTTGGCCAGTTTCACCATTGGGAATTTATTGCTCCTGCTGGAGCACATGCCACTGTGGTCCTGGGGATACTGTGAGGTCAGGCATCATTACATGCTTGGGAGACTACGAGAAAACTTGGATATGGTTTTTTTAGCTTTTTTTTTTGTTTAAGATGATCGTTATTCTAACCATGACAAAGTCATTTCAGGAGAGTGATGCTCACAGTGGAAATGGGTAAAGGGGAAGACTGCAGGAGACAAAGCTCAGAGCAAGAGGATAACTGTAGCTTGTCACTGGTCCTGCAATTTGCTGGGCAGCTGTCATCGCTACCTAGCTGGTACATGAAGAAACGCACAGACATCCCTAACACTGCAAAAATAACTGCCAAGGCAGCTTTAATAGGAAACCAGTATTACCTACTTTAGCTAGCCAAAGCTCTCCTGGGGATGTCAAGTGGGCCTTGATAACCAGTCTAAGGTTTGCTTGGTATTTAAAATACATTTTTAATTCTTGCTGATCTATCAAGCCTTTTTGCTTTGCTGACATACCATAGTTTCGAGCTTTTGTCTCTGGCTAGGAACCTACAATAAAAATGGGAGCTCAGCTTTCATAAAGCCACTTTATTTCAGAAAATGGTGGGAGAAGAAATATCCCTAAGGCAAAAGTATTCAAGCCATGAGGTTTGGACCTACGGTCAGGATGTGAGCTGCCACTTCTCAAGAGGCATCCCTTTCCCAGACCTGATACCACTTGCATTACAAGATCTGACAAGATCACAGCCCCGGGCTTTATGGCAACAACTGTTTTAATTAATCTACTCTCTATGACAAATACGTAGCAAATATTGAAGGGCATGTGTTAATAGAAGCTATGAATATTCAACAGGGCCATAGGAGGAAGGCAAACATGAAGAGCCTCCTTCTACTCAGCATTTATCTATGCTGAGCTTTAAATTAGCCACACAGGACAAACGGATTTAGTGCTGTGCCATGTTATTTCATCTAGGTGACTAAAAGTTGCACAGTTAAGGCCATCAATCTGCAGAACCAAATCCTACAAATATCAGCAGATTACATGTTATAAGCTATACGATTTTGAACGCTAATGCTCTTTATCTGGTACTAATTCTCAGTGTTTTGTATTTTTGCAATAATCACAGCATTTAACTATCCATAGGACAATTCTCCTGAGAACTGAACATTACTCTAGAGGAAAAACTTGGAATAATGTTAATTTCCAAAGCTAATATAAACAGATGGCATGCTACAGGTTATCTCCCTGGGGCCAGGATGGGAAACTAAGGTTTCAAATTTAAGAATTATCCTTGAAAGGAAGAATTTAATAAAATAAAGAACTTCCTGGTAACAGCATCAGACTTTCACATCTCTTACAAACACATCACATATCCAAAGAGAAATAAATTATTTTTGGCACAAGAGATATACGATCTCATGAACCGACTGATTTCATCAATGGAAGGCTCGTTCCTGCTGCGGGCTAATAAATCACGCCAGGCAGCAAGTGCCAGCCACTTACAGTAAGAACTGCCCGAGGGTACCATGAGCAGTGTAAGAGCTGCTGTTCTGCAGCTACAAGAACCTGAACACCCCAAGAGGACAAACACAAATGAGTATTACGGAAGTCACTACACCTAATTCTACCCTTGGTGCTAGAAATGTAGTCGCACCGAAGTCCCTGGGAAGGTTTATAAACTCTTTCTTCCAGTTTAACTCCTGCTGCAAAGATAAATGTTTGCCTTTTCATTGAGATCTCTTTTGCAGTTTGCACTGGCCTAAGCATCTTACATAAACTGGTATAAAAAAATCTGAAGTAACTCAGTTGAGTTAACACCAGTGACAACTGCACAAAGAAATCTGAAACACATGTATTTCCTTGACATCATCATATGCTAATATCCACATAACCCATTTCAGGAGTGTAGGAAAGGGGATGCACTGGATATCATACCAGCACTTTCATACCAGAATTTCTGCATTTTTAAATACCATGTCCTCATTGGCTTCTTTATTTCCTTAGCCATATGGAAACCAGTCAGGCACAATTAACTGTTTGTCAGAAAACAATCTATTAATTAACACCATTCTGTGTGAATGAGCTGAAAATCATGTTCTTTGCTTGCCAGGCGGCTTCCATTTTTGCCTCGTGTTTGTGTTCAGAACGAAACACAGCTACAGATACTCTGCTTGACATAACTGACCAAGGGGAAAAAACCAGCAACTGCTGCTGAGGTTTTTCAGAGCAAGCAGCCAGCAGGATTTCTAAAGATAGGTAGGGGGGCAGCAGGCCTTCACCTCTGCATCTCCTAAAATTCTTTACTGACAGATCTTTGATTAAACTGGGCAGAAATAGACTAAATCCCAATTAAGACATTCATATTTGCGGCAGGGCTTGAAAGAGAAAAGAAAGTGGTGGGAGGAGAGCAAGCAAATTGCAGTGTTTTCTAGGCTTAACTTTAAAAATATAGGACCTGACTTCAATTATATTTATATCTGTTCAATTCCACTGACGTCAATGGATTTACTCCTAAATTATGCCAGATGGAAATCAGGCTGGCTATTACCACATTTTCATGCATATAACCAGCACCCTTTTAAAAGCACCATTTATTCAAAAGTATGTCCTCAGACAACACGTATCCTTCTGGTAACCCAGCTAAAATCAGGGGAAGGGGCACTCCATGATGGGGGATGCCAGAGGAGAACTGCAGAGTGACGGAAGGGGAAGGGAAAGAGATCTGGAGCAAACTTCCTCCACTGTTATCCACATGTTCCCAAAACCTTCATTGCCTGCTGCTGAATCCTGGGCACTACAGAGATAACCTTGGGGCTGACACAAGACAGCATGGTGCCTATTCACTTTCCTAGCAGAAAAGCAGTCTGTGATCTATGTCACCTCTGAGACCGACATTCCTATATTTCACTGTTCAGCACAGCAGCTTGCATCGCTGTTTTTTCCAGAACTTTGAACCCCTTTGCAAGTCCATGCAGGGCTACAGGTGTGCAACTGCTATCAGTTAGTGGTTGGTTCCTCCTAACTGTTTTACAGAATTGTTCTCTTGTCTGGATGTGATCCTACAACCACAAGCCACTCCTTCTGCTTGCACTTGCAAATATCCAAGCAGCTGCTTCAAGTCGTTTGAAGGGGCTAGAAACTGAGGTTTTACTTGACAATGCCCAGGCTAATGGAAACTGATGATGTACATGACCTTTGATGAGTACTAACAGCCTTGCTGTCCAGTGAAGGAAGACAGAGAAGCTAAAATTCCTCTCTTTGAGGTCTTGCAGCTGTGAAGAATTAATCTTACAAAAGGTGCAGAGAAGGCTGCTCTTATTCTTGCCAATGGGGGATGTTTTGGCACCTTCCAGCCCCTGTCTGAACACCTGTCTGCACCCAACGGTCTCTGCAGCTCATCGGTGGGCTGCTCCTTCCACCTTCCCACAGGTTCCCGTAGCTCAGCTTCATCTTCCAAGCTCTCCCAGTGCTTTCCCACTCTTCCCTTCTCCCAGGCTCTATTCATCTTCCCACACTAGTCCCTTTGGCTTATGTCCCATAGGAGCAAAAACCACAGCAGAGACACAACCTTTGATGCATGCGTCTATGTTTCCTACTTCCTCTATCTTGGCGACTCCAATGGTTAGAGTTTGGAACAGGGCCTGCTCCTACTGGTACTGTTTATCTGCAATCTCCCACCATGGCAGTACAAGTTTGACAAGTCGCTAGGCCCTCTCATACCAACATAATTATTAATATTATGTTATTAACCACAACAATCGCCACCTGAATCAGTGCTGTTCTCTTCCTCATTTCAGACTCTTGCAACAACATTGCAAGAGCCCAATAGTAGTCACCTTGTCCCCAATAACCAGCTCTCTAAATAAACACAAAACAGGTACCACAAAATATCACAGGCTAGGTTCCCATGCCACTCTGTGCAGCTGTGTGATCCCTTTTCCATGCTGCTCCTCTTTGCAATACCTCTACTGCCAACAGCTTCCTCCATCTCTTCCAGTTGCCTTTGCTTTGTTGACATCTGACTGCAGTTTTGGGCATGCAAATTTAAATCTCCTTTTGAAATTTGGGACAATTGCAATGTGTATTTTAACCCTGTGATTCGGGGATCCAAGGGACACAGCAATAGCAAGAATTTTTTTAATGTGTGTTTAAACGTAAAGTATGAATATATCCCCAACTGAAGGGTCCTGCTGAAAGTATCACGGGATGAGATGAGGCCAGAGGCAATACCATAAAACACTTTATAATAGTGTACAAGCTTTTTATTCCATAAACAAATAGGCAAGCTTCTATTACCGTAGCAGGCTTCTCCTCAAAGTGAACTTTTTAGAGCCGTTTCCATAAACATCACTGACATTTCCAGTATAAAGCACACAAAAGCAGCTATATCCATACTACACATCAGCAGCCTACTCTGGCCAATGTCTGCAACTATTTTCAGCACAAGATCAACAAATGAATGTTTGCAGAGCAGCATCTGCTCAGCAGAAATGTATAAATAAAAAAAGCCCCACTAATAACATGATGTGTTCTCGCAGTTTCAGGAATCTTCCCTGTGGCTCACAGTTGTTCATGTCTAGTGATTAAAACCCAGGTGCTTCCTTCCAGCAGAGCTACTGTTACCGTACAAGCACCTGAAACTCAGGGAATCTAAATAACATCTGAATAAACCTTTGCTAAGTCTGTTTGTCTTCAACAGCAATGTCACTATGTTGGAAGCAGCAGGTCCACACTCCCCTGCAGAGTCTCCTTCTGATGTCCACCCAAAGAAAAAGCCACTTTAGAGCCAGAGCCCCTATTTGTACCGTGGCTATTGAACAGCCACAGTGTATAGCCAATACACCCTTCCATAGGAGGCAGTGGAAATCCCTGTACTCAAAAACAATGTTCTAGGGTATCCTTCTAGAGCTTCAAAATGGTCCTCAACTGTCTTGCAGTTTAAGAATGGCTGTGTTTTTGCTGAAGTTGCTGACAAGATGGCTTACTCTTCATAACAGTGTGCCATCAAAGTGCTACCATTTTTTAGCAACTTCTTCTGACTCTTCTGATCCCTATCTCAAATGAATTTAATTTCTACTGCCTCTTATGCCTATGACTCTACTGGCTTTGCTGAAAAAAAGACTAAGCTTTTAGAAGAGAAAAATACTTAACGTCACTATTAGACCAGAAAAACTATGTGACTTCAAGGGATATTTCATCAAGAGGCCTCTAAAATGAACTGCACAGTTTTCCATGGATCCTACTATGTGTTTATTACTAAGGATGTTGTACCACATTGTTCTTGAAATTGTGTTATTGCTGTGTGCTGGAAAAAAATCTGAAGTCATTTCAACAGGTTCTGCCATGAGGTCAGGTGTGATACAACAGTACCTCATTTCTCTACCCCTGTGGTATGCCTGACACCGTAAGTTCCTGATGCTGCATCCACCCTCTCCAGACCTTGCTAATGCTGCATGTACAGGAACTCTACCAGGAACGATGCAAGAGTGGGACAGTTTCTCATACATCTGAGGGACTTTGCTCTTCCAAAAGACAGATTTTCCTAACCACTAGCCCCTTTCTCCCCCTGTTCCTTTCCAGCTGTTTTTCCTATCTAGTATCCAAAGTCTAATGTGAACACCAAAGATCACATCTTGGAGTTTTGATTTCAATAGATTCTCTGTTTGGAGCAGTAATGGCCCTTCAGCCTTATTGATCAGTTTTAATCACACAAAGAGGAGGACAGAAAACTCTGTGTCACATGGAGAAATCACATTTATTCTGTCTCTATTTCTCTGTCCCCTGCAGCTGGCTGTTTGGGGCTAACATTAAAACTGGAAATGTGGCTTTCTTATGTAGTCATTGTGCAACTCTTCCTTCCTTTCCTAATCCTTCAACGGAGGAAAACAGCCAGAAGAAGGATATTGTCCATCTTGGGATTTTTGTCCACCTCTCCATAGGGATGATTAGCAAAATACTGTGTTTCCCTACATCAGCAATGGTAATATGACATACAAATCTGGCCCGTTGAGGGAAGTGTTACTTTTGGAAGCGATCAGAAACAGCTGCTTTCCAAACCAGGAATGCTGGCTGGTTGTGGTAATTCAGCAATTGATCCTAGGAATTTTACTTGTGAGGAGAGGAGAACTTTGTTGAAGTATTGCTAAACAGGGCATCTACTAATCAAAAAAATTTATCAGTGCTCCTAAGTTCCTTGCAATACCATTATAATCATTGGATGGTAATCCCTGACGAGGTTAAATCTAGTGTTATTCAATGGCTGTTCCCCAAAGTAGATTCCCTTTTGGTAGTAAAATCACTATCCTACTGTTTAAACATTCAGGCTTTCCTCTCTATTTCACAGTTCATAAAGCACCTTTATGGTGTTGAGGGTTTTTTTTCCCCCCCAAATAGACAGAAGATGGTTTGTTTTTTCCTGCTTTGATGAAATCCTATATCCCACAGTCAACCTGTGAAGCTGCTCTACCTTTTTTAATTGTCTCCTCCTATTAAGATGCCAGACCTGCACGTCTTTCCAGCAGCCCCAGCGCGATCCTGCGACGTGCCTGGCATTAGCGCCGTGGGGCCTGAGGTTAATGCGTACACCGTACAACTCATTAGCTGCACGTTACTATCAGAGCCAAAAATCTACATGATTGATCCAACAATATGTTTGGGCTTGGGACCGAGACTCAAATGAGGTCTCACCAAAAGCAGAGGTCGGCAAACTTGGCACAAATGTTGCTGTGCACAGAGAAAGCTTTTCTTCCAAACTATTCATCAGGGAAGGTACAAATGACAACCAATATGGGTCTCATTAAAAACAAGAAGAGGAAACCCCTTGGAGAGGGCAAGGAGGCTCCCTTGCTATCTTTTTTTCTTTTCCCAGTCCTTTCCTAAAGCTTTTATTTACGTTACAGTAAAGACAACGTGGAGCTTAAAGGTAGCTGTGGGGCTTGGAGTTTAGGAGACTCGTTAGACTAATTATCTTGATGCGCACGATCAATTACTGTCCAGTTAAGCAGAGAGGGTAACTCTGCAGGCAGAAATAAATCTTCAGAACTGAAAGATCCAGGGAAATGGAATAAAAGGATTTTTTTATCAGCTCTATTGTTTCTGTTAGTTAAAACTTCAGTGTCAAAACATTTTCCATCTTAAAATAACTAAAATAAAACAGACACTAGTTTAAGAGCGGGAGAGAGGAGAGGAACAATACAAGAAACCTTTTAAACTGTGGATTTGTTTCAAGTACAGTTCTTAACGAGGATTTCACTCATAACTCGAGCACTCTTGCCACAGCCAGGCCCTGAAATCAGTACTTCAAAATATATGCTATTTTACATATGGTATCATCATGCTCTTTCTTCCTCAGGAACCAGGGGTGTTGAAAATGCTATCGATACAACAATGAGGCTGTACGAGAAATACTTCCCTGCAGTCTCCAGAGTTGCTGTGTTGCAATATAATAGTCTAATGGCACATTTTTGTAAGGGCTGTCATCACAGTATTATGGGTATAATTTTATTTTTACAGGATACGATAATAAGGTAAAAGGCTGGCGTTAATAGCCTTAGGAACCTATTACATAAACAGAGGTTGAGGATTAAAATTGGACTGGATTTGTAGAGTCGGCATTGAGTAAATGTCTTGCCACACTGAAAATTATAGCACATATAACTCTTCCCTTTCCACTGTTTTGTTTTTTTTTAAACTCTCCTATTCTTCTAAAGGTCAGTCCCTCTTTCCAACAGAGAACACAGCTTCTTCTCAAGGTATTTTTAGAAAATCTGTTTATTTTCCTCTGCTAACAGTTGTTTGGCAAAACAGGATACAAGGCACATATTTCTTCTCTTTGTACCAGCAGCAGTGCTCTGCTCCTCCACAACACCCCTCGAACATTAACCAGCTCATCTGCCTTAAAAGCACTTCTGGGTAGAGACAGTGCACCTCTGATTGCAAGCTGAGTGGGCGAGCAGGATGGGGAAACACTGCGCAAAAAGGGAGGGGAAAAATTCCCAAATGTTTTCCTCTAAATTGGGGCATTTTTAATAAGAATGGCCCCGCTTTCGTCAGCAGTTTTCTCTGATTCCTTGGGGGGAAAAGGGCTGCATGGCAGAGAGAAGAAGGGTTTGGGGGTTTTTATGGCCTATTCTGCTGCTTTCTAATCTATTTATTCATGCCATTAATCAAAAAGCTGAAATGGGAGTACTGTTCTGCTAGGGAAAAATCACAATCCCCCTGATGACTGGGGGGAGAGGAATTCATACTGGCCAGAGCCTGAAGGTCAGCACACCCCTAATGGGCCCCTCCATTCCCCTGAAGGTGATTTTTAACTTCAAGAGACAAAACCAGTAAATGAAAACAAGGTACCTTTGAACAGAGAAAATGCAGCTCGAGAGGAACTTAATGCTTGGAAAATCTGGGTATTTTTCTAAGATTGACAACCACTTTCTTTTCAAACTTCTTCCATGCAGCCAGTAAGCAGAGAAATATGGACAAACACGCAGACAGACACAGTGCAAGGCATAGCTCTTGCAAAACACTGTCTTTCTCAGTGCCCAACATCTTGCAGTGATGTGTAATCAGGGTATATCAGCCCTGGGGAGGGTTTGTCCCATACAGCTGAAGTGGGATCTAGGGGCTGGAGGGTAAGCTGGGTGTCTGCAGCGCTGCTGGTCAGTGTGGTTGGTGAGGGAGATGTTCAGGGCTTCTTTGTTCCTCAGCCTGCATTTGCCTTGCTCATCTGAATTTGCACCAATGCATTGCCTTAACTGCAGCCTTCTCATCCTGGACAACCATTCCAGAGCATCTCCAAATGCCCAGGATGAGCTCCACAGTCTCCCCAACTAACATGCTGGTCTGCTTTCTCCCATGACATGGGCGGTCCCCTTGCCTATCCTGCCACTGTTGACACCCTACGTGCATCAGTGGAAGGAGGCAGAAAGACGTTAGGGGCAGAAGGAGGTAAGTTATTTCATGCTTAGGGTCATGAAATAATTAGGAAGGGCACTCTCTGCTCCCCACTGATGGCGGGGCTGGATGTGGGTTCAGTAGAGGTCTCTGTTTCGTTATGCAAAATGTGCTTTATTAAGGCAATGCTCATGCTGCATTTAAATCGCATTTGAAGATCAAGAAGCATCACTGTCTCCGGTTCCTTCAATGTCTTGCAGTATTTACTGTCAGAGGTTGAGAAAAAAAAGGAGGACTTTCCCCTGCTTCTGAAGGAAAGAGATCAAAGCCTTCCTTCACATTCTACTTGTATTTTTCCTGCTTTTTTTCCCCAACTGAACTTGACTGCAAGGAAGTTCAAACACAGGCTTTCAAACCTGCGAAGCCCCAAAAGGGAGTTGAGCTGGCATGTGAGTGAGGGGACATGAACCCTTTTGGACAGATCCAACCACAGCTGCCAAGGCTAACGATGGAGATACCCACCACTGTGAAAGTTCAGTCAAGATCTGGGAAGAAAATATCTACCAAAACCTAAAAAGTTCCTTGTCCAGTAAAATCTAGCCCAGCCAAGCAGCAGGTCAGGTTTGAGTTATGCAGGATAAAGAGCGAAGCATATATGCCATTGCAGCTGTGCTGTGCAAAGTGGCTGGTGCTCAGGACCACTCCAGGGATGTGCTCCCACAGCCACCACCCACCACCTTGGAGGAACCGAGAGAAACAGCTCCCACACCCGTGTGGAGGCAGCAAACCCCGCCTGTTTCCTTTTGGCATCCTCTTCTCCTTCCAAGCTACAGTCCGTCATTTCCCCTCTCAAACCCTGCTCTGGGTTTGTCTGCAGGACATCTGCAGAGGTTCCTCTTGCAGCAGAGCCACAGGCCACCACTTGGATCCCACCAGATGGTCTGCATCCCCGCTGCCCTCACAGGCAGAGCTGCCAGGGCAGGAGTCACATCTCTGGGCTCACGATTCCACCTGATGCTGGAAGGGAAAAGTTAAATAAAACTCTGTGTTGGGATGACATTATAAAGGGACTTTCTCATCATTCCTGGGGTCAATGGAAAAAGTTAAGTCGTTTTTTACAATGTTAGGTCAATTCTGAGGCAGAGGGAGAGTGGGCAGGATGTGATTACCTCTGCTGGGGTCTGGCCAGAGCTATCGCAGCCCTTGTGGGGAGGGCGAGGGGATGTGCAGGACCTCACTTTATACTTCAGCTCCATTTCTGCAAGAATTGTTTGATACATGAAGGGTACCACAGGCTCACTATTCAACTGTGGTCCGTAATTACCTGATAAGAGGGTGTTCCCTTCATGACCAAACTGTACTGCAGAAACTGTCTTTCCTGCTCAGGTCCTTCACGCATTTACCATCATCTTCCTGCATTTTTTCATGATTTATTTGCACTTATTCTTTTTTCCAATCCCCTTGCACTGAGTACTTCTGCCTGCCTTAGATTTATCATGTGCTCAGCTCCCATAGGCCTGGGAAGAAATAGCACGTGTGTGTTATGGATAAAGACTGCCAAAGCCTTTAAAACTGTGGTGAGCGAAATGACTGTTCTCAACCCAAGTTTTCCTTAATATATCCATTTACTGCAGGCACCTGAAGCAAAAAGGGAGCGATGTTACTGCTGATAAAAGTGGCCTGTGAAGGAACCTCGCTGAAGCTGGGAGAGGAAATTACTCTTCATGCTATTTCAGGTTTACGTCTTTCCTAAGAACAGGCTGATCGTTATCCCAGATAATGAAGACTGTTAATGTAATTAAGCGCTCTGTTGTGGTGTTTTACAAAGCAAACAAATAAGTCCCGGAATTAATAAGCTGCAAGGTTAAGTGACACAGGGCAAAAGCAGCACTCTTCATTTGGATGTAAGTGCGTGCTCCATAGCAAGTAATAAGCTGGGATTTAAAAGTACAATTTCTAATTTAGAGGACTCAGAAGATTTTCTGATTTGAGGTATGTGTAATCTCCAAAAGGTCAGACCAATTTTAAGATTATGACCAGCTGTATATTATCAATATGAGAAATCAAGTCCTTCTCTAACCACTCAAAACAAGAGGCCAGGACCAAATTGCCTTCTCTTCTTCCTGGGCATTTTAGATGGGTAGTGTTCCCCAACGTGCCTAGATAATTAGCAGAGAAAACAGAGACTGGAATAAAAGAAAAAGAAAAAAAAAACCCAAACCACCAAGCCTAGAGATTGCAAAGAAGACCACAATTCAGCAACATAATTTCCGTGTAAAGAAATTAGGCATTTGAGTAATAGTTTTCTTAGCCCATGTCCATGTTTCTAGCAGGTGATTTATCTAGTTAAACCATACGCTGACGAGGGTTAAGATACAGTACAACCCAAAACTTGCAGCAGTTTCAGCCTAACCACACAGGTACTTTCCACAGCCAGAACACAGACCTGGGGATACGTACAACCCAAATTTTACTCCTGAATGTGTCACTGGTTCAGCCTGTGCAGCCTGATGAGGCAGCCAGCCCAGGCCAAGAGTTACACACGGTCGCCCTGTTTCCCAGTCCCTGTCCCTCTGCCACAGGCTCTCACTGCTTCTCTGGCATCCGGATTTGCGTTTATCATCACAAGCCTGCAGAAAGTCAATGACACCCCCACCCAAAGTAATGAGCTTTCTACCAGTGTAACTATCTGATCAGGGTCAGGGTCAGGCAAGTGCTGTGATGGAAGAGCTGGGAGAGCTAAGCAGAATGGCAGCAGCCCCAGCCACGGAAAAGCCATGACAGGGTTGTTAAAATGCTGCCTAGCTGCTTGCTGTGCTTTACAGGAAGGCTGTTAAAATCAGATATTCACAACGTTAAATAAAGGCAAAATGTTGTAACTATGTGATGGGCTGGTGGTTTTCTCGTGCAAAGACATTTTAAGCTCACTTTTACAATTTGGAGATTGCATAAAATTTTATGACTGAAGCTTCTCTCCTGTCCTTTGAAAACTCATTTACCTGTGATGAGAATAACGACGTAGCTCTGTAGCCGCCTACTTGTTTTGCTACTCAGTGAACATACTTCCGAAGGAAATGGTAAAACAGAAATATTTTCATTTTATACTGGGTAAAAAAACACCCAAACCTCAAATACACACTCATGTCATTTGCCTAAATCTTGTTTGGGCAGCTTGCATGGCTCACAATCTTGCTGTTATCACTCCCTCCTCTGAATTAGAGCGGGAGCAGGAAGATAAATATAATACTGCAATATACAGCTCCATACTGAAGAAGATCACTCTGCTGTGACATGCCTCGCGCTTCAGCTCTAACACAACAATATGGTTATCTAAGGTTTGAGGGGACTGAACAGCCCGTAATATATTAACACACTTTTCATTTCGGAGATAGTGTCAGGAGCTGAAAAACAACTCCAATTCACAGTGCTCCCTGGTTATTTCCCCTCTAGAATGGGGTGGTTTCTCCGCTCTGATCCCCACACCAGATCTGTGGAGCAGCAACGTGCCCAGCGCAGGCAGGGCAGCATGAACAGGAACTGAGCGCTGGGGTTACGTTCTAATGAGAAAGTGCCAGAGAGGCACTTTTTCTGCAGCTTCAAATATTAACATTATAAAAGACTACTTGCAGCAACTCCTATTTTAAGTTTCTCAAAGGAGCTTTTGAGATCATTTTGAGAAGCCCGCTGCCAGCAAGACATTTGACATCCAGAAAGGAGAACAGTCTCCAGCTGCAGAAGCATTTTTTCTTTCCTCCAAGACTACATTTAAAGTGTCATTGACACAGCAAGGACAGGGAGAGTCGCAGAGCTCAGGGGTTCGTGTAGGGGGTTGTTTTTTAACTGATGGCATGGCCGACTGCAGAATTGGCAAAAGGTACCTTTGCAAAACCATTTCTGCTGGAACACCTTCTCGTGTTTGCATTAAAGAAGCAAAAATGTAGATAAAGCTTTTGCCAAAGATGGCTTGGTCTGTGGGAACAGACATTATGTAGTGATAAAATAAACTACCATTTCCTCAGTGTTTTAGCTCTCCAGTGCCAAAGACAAATTTGCTCCTCACCAAGGAACTCAGGAGTAGGTGGAGAAGCAGCAGGACAAAAGCAGCAATGTCTGTTTCATTTCCTCTTTAAGCTACAGTATGGGCAGAGCTATGAAAAAGTGAAGGGAAAGTGGAAAAGCCATTTCTACAAGGACTGAAAAGATTCCTGGAAAGAGCGGCAATTAACACACACATGGAAAAGTTCCTCAGCTAGGGTGACATTACGGACTTCTTTTTTTGTCTATTACTGACTTTTTTTGTCTTTGGTCAGTAGAATTACCTTTACAGGGAACATTAAGAATAGGAAAGACCTGGAAAGATTAAAACCCATTCGTAGCTGTTCCCTCCCGCTTAGCACGCTCCTTAATCCCACAGGATTTGCTGAAGGGAAAAGACAAATCTGAGCAAGAAAAGGTGATGGGGAGCACACGCAGGTACTCAACATTTCTCTTAGTTACAGAAAGATTGTAGGATGCTGCTGACTAATATAAGTCCCTAATCCTTGGCCGGCTTCAGAAACCCTTGCCATGAGTTCAAGGTCAGGACAAGGTTAGTGCCTTAATAAAAGAGGGAATATGGCATCTCTAATGATTGCTTCTGGCTGTTTTTCTCCTTACCTATAATAACACCACAGCGCTTGTTTGCCTTCTTAAAGTGATGAAGATCAGAGTTTCTGCGAACAGGGATGCAGATTACTTTCCCTGCTCACTACCACGGTGAGGATGGTTGGACCTGCCAGGTGGATGCTTCATGCTGAAGACCACAAATTTCAGGCTGTCTTCATAGGGTGGTTCAGTGAAGGTGGAAGAACCCTGTTCTCAGGTAATTGCATAGTACCTTAGATAACCTACTCTTTATTTTAATGTTACCCACCTGGGGGAGGCTCTGCTAATGAATCTATTTTTGCAGTGCCATAAAGGTTGAAGTTTAGAGCTAAG
This sequence comes from Zapornia atra, assembly GCA_013400835.1. Lineage (NCBI taxonomy): Eukaryota > Metazoa > Chordata > Aves > Gruiformes > Rallidae > Zapornia > Zapornia atra. Next base: position 76,687 of record VZTU01027659.1, on the reverse strand, counting down.
TTTAGAGCAGAGACATATAAAAAATGTCAAACCAGGAAATAGCTTAATGAAAGCAGAGAGTAATCACAGCAAATTACAGTAAAATCTCTATGGGATTATATTTTGCATTCCCCAAACAAGCGGAGGAATTAATCTCACTTAGCGTTGTTCCATTTTGCTCAGAATTCACCCTAAGGATGTGCTGTGTAAGTAGCATAATGCAATGCCATTAAAGCTGTCTTAAAAGTCTAAGATGCTTTTCAAATGAGAGTTCAGATTTTTTCCCACTTCAGTCCATGGAAAAACAGCAAGATACTCCACAGAAAAAAACCCCAACAATTTATGGTGATGTTAGGAGGAATATAAGGCACAGGCTTTATTTTATAGCTACTAATAATGAGGTCTCTTTCCAAACAACAGTGTTTAGAAAGCAACCAGCAGTGGATGTAGTAGGGTAGTTGAAGAAAGCTGGTATTCCTGGTGTGCTTCCAAAAATCACTGCAGAATTTAATCCCTCCCCACTGGCAAGCACAGGCTTTGCAAAAGGAGCATCTAGGAAATCCGCTGCGGTCAGCATCTCGCCTGGCTGCCTTGAAGACCTCCTCCAAAACAGCATATATATAGTTTGCATTTATAGGTGCAGTATATATGCACACCTTCGTCTCTCACTTTCCTCTTTCCTTCCCCTGTGCTTTACAGCCAAGAGGCTAGTAACAAAACAGAAGCAATCTGACATCACTCTACCATACATAGTGATTTTCTCTACTTTTCAACTGAACACCAACATGAGAAGAAGCTGGGAACTTTTGACCTCACTCCCTTACTATTGCACAGCTCTGGAGGGTCAGTTTAGTGAAAAAAACATGTTGACTTTTGGGTAACAATGTCACTGCAAATCTCTCAAGGCTAGTTCTTGATGACAGCCACTGTAAATACACTGGAACATGCAAAGAGGCAGCCTGGCCCTATTAAAGGCAACATGAGTTTCACCACTGAATGCAGCAGGACCTTGAACTGGTCCATAATGACTAACATGAAATACGATCTTAGTCCATAAGGCAAAAGAAAAAAAAAGAGGAGAAAGAAGCATGTGAGCAGGATTTTCTTTATTAACTGGAGTTTTGTAAACCAGAAGCATCCGCTTAAAAAGACCTGTGAATATTTTACATATATGGTCTGCTACAGAGCAGTTACTGTTTCAGAGGAGAACAGAAATAGCCTCTTACATTCAGCTTTTCACAAGTTTATAGAAGCAGATATAAAAGGGAAAACAAGATTACAGACCCCATGTCTCTACAGTTTAACACTGATAAAATTTACTTACCAGTGCTTTGGTGTTTTAAGGCCAAATTATTCCCCCAGACTTTTACATTTTTTACAGTAGTATGCCAGAGTTGTGCTGTCCTCCCCAATTTGCAAGCTTGGAGGGAGGGGCAGTAAAACACACAAAATCTTCCTAAAAGGTTTTTTTGCAATCTTTTCCCCGCTACATGTGGTGTGGACAGACCCACCTTTCGCTAAAAATTAATGGTGTGCCCTCTGAAAGAATGCTAGATAGAAACATGGCACCTGCGCTTAAGCCTCATGTATTTTCACCTACAAAATCCCAGCTAGAGCTAAAAGGTACAGTGTTTTTTGGGGAGCACTTGCAGCCAGCTTTCCACACCTCTGCTGGGAGCACAGGTTGAAGGGGCGGTGTGTACACAGTGGCTGTTTTTCCATCCACCCCAGCTGAGATGCTCTGAAGAGCTGCCCAGGCACTACCTGCGTGCGAGGCATTTCTAGGCACAGTCCTGATGCTCTCGCTGGAGCAAATCCTCACCAGCAGGTACAGGGCCAAAAACAAATTCTGAGATTACTGATTTAAAAGCACATCATCTCATGCTGGTACCATCCCTGTGTATTCATGGGTCAGCTTTCCACAGGTCAACAGATCCCAAACTACTTTCAAACTGAACAGCAGCTTTCCACTGCGATGTAAAATATTTTGAGACTCCAACTGCTCAAGACACGGAGCAGGGCTGCAACTGCTAGCTTGGCCTTCTATGAAGATCATCTAAAGCACAGAGTTACAGTTAAAGAGCTCTAAGCTCCCCGTGCAGCGAGGACACCACCTCTTACTCCAGACCATGCCCAGCTCCTGAGGCTGGGCACAGTGGAGGGGTGGACCACGGGCGAAGTAACTGGTTACTTCCCAGGCTGGGAGTAGGAAGGTGACTTCTCATATATGTGAAAAGGAGGCAAAACAGTGGGAAAGCTCGAGGAGGGTGTCAGTTTTTGTGACTCATGTCCCATGCCTGAACTTGACAGATCATAAGACTTTTCATCTTCCAGAAAAGTCTTTGCTAATTGGTGCACTGAGGGGACCTTCTAGGTTTTTGGTTTGTTGTTTGGTTGGGTTTTTTTCCAAAAGCACAAAAATTGTCATGTTAAGAAAAGAGACATCTTCATGGAAAGTTAAATCAAAACCCTGAACCTGATTTAGCTTCTCCCAGACATGGCTAAATTCAGGAACAAAGAGCAAGCAAGAAAGATAGAGCTTAGAAATGAAAATAAGAATGTTTTCATTACCTTTTCTGCAAGCCAGCCTAGATGCCTAATCTCTCGACTTCCAGCAATCCCTGTTTTACCCAGTTGGTCTCTGACCTCTGCAATCACCCTGGGGATGAGTTCATTGACACTGGAGTGGATGGCATTGAACCAGGCCTGGGCTGTAGCCGAATCCTTACTCCTGAGCACCACGGTGTGTTTGGCATCAGGTGAATGGACTTCAATAAGTCTAGAAAAATGAAGGGGGAAAAACATTTACCATTAGGTTGCTAAATTTATTACCCAGCTCAGTATTAGCAATAAATTAAAAAGAAGGACACTAATACAAAGACCTAAAACTACATACTTACCTTTACAATTCCTGAATAGAGTAGGATCATGTTAACTAAAGCCAGACCTGTACTGGCATTACAGGAAGATCCTTGAGAAAGGGATCTGCAAGTGTCGATGCAACCCCTCACGTAAAGTGTCATTAGGAGCTTCAGATATAAAGGCAAGAGAAACATTCACCCGTTAACATTCACCCGTTAACATTCACTGACGCAGCAATGACCCAGGACTGCATGGGAGGTGACTGTGGAGAAGCTAGAGATAAGGTGCCATCTTCAGCTGGATGTTACAGCATGACCAGAGTTTCTCAATGTGCTTATTTTACATGTACAGGACTAAATGAAAGCTGTCCTCATCCCAAATGGAGGAGTTTCCTTGGATTGCGCTGTGGTTTTGGTGGCACCACAAAGCATGAACCAGAAGTTCACCACAATTGGCCTTCTCCAGGAGTTATCAATGTCCTCAATGCTCCATTTAGATCCTGCCAACAGCGTCAGAAGGGAAGCTCTAACCGCAACCATATGATTGCTGCTGGCAGGCATCTTTTACAGTTTTCCAAACTGCTGTGGAGAGAGATGTTTTTTTTCCCCAAAAACATGCTTACTAGACCATTGTGTGGGCTTCCAACCCCACCACTGTGGCTGAAAAGCACAGGCAAACACAGTTCCCAGGAAAACAAGTCTTGTCCATCGTGGTTACGGGACCCGTGCCAGCACCTCTGCTAACAACAACAAAAATGCTTTGAGCGGCAGCTGCAGCTATTTCAACTCTGTTCTCAGTGAAGTTATTAGTTATTAGAGGGGCTTTGTGTGCTCTTTACAGCTTTGTGGGCCACTTTCACTCGAACATTTGTTAAATAACCCTCTAAGTAATAGTCTGGTTTATCTTTATGTAGTGGTTATAAAACCAAGCCCTGCTCATTGCCCATCACTCAACTCCATATGACGTTTCCACATTCAGTTACCACCCCTGAATGTTACCCACACAAATTTGACCAGAGATCTGAGCTGAAGCATGTACTCCTGTCCTGCGTACCGATGCCTGACCTCTGGGGCATACAACAGCTCCTTTCTGTAGCAGGAAAGTAATTAGTTCAATGGAATTTATTCAGGTTGAGGTTCAAAACAGTATTGTAATGCAAATATTTGTTATGCAATTACAAAATCCTCCAATTTGGAGCTTAACTAACAATTAAGAGGTTTTAATTAATTGGTTAAACCAGATCAGAATCCAGAACAGAGAGTGACTTGATCTGTGAGGCTCTCTGGGGCTGGGAGACCGAGGACCGCTGGTCGCGTGTTTGTCCATTTTGAGAAGGGGAGGTCTCCACGTAGACACTGCTCTAAAGATAGAAAAGGTCACGATTTTCCAAACTCAGCAGCTGGACCGTTCAGGGTCCTAAATCACTGTTTGCATAGCTTAAAAAGTGGGTTGATTTTTCAGAAAGCGCTGAGCCAACATAGCAATGCATGCTTCCTCGGTAAAGCTGCTGGAGCTCAGTACTGGCTGAAAATAAAGGCTTTTATTGAGCCGACCTGGGATGGACCAAGGATACAACCTCAGGTCTCAAAAGGAAAATTCTTTGTCAGCTGATGCAGGCCTGGTGAATGAGAAAACTGTTTGCAGGTAGCCATGTTCCAAATCACACTGATCTTTTCTGAACTGCCAGAACACAGCCCTCTCCCCAACAGTTATGATTTACATCTTTACTTTATGATCCAGTGATCTTACACAACTACCACACCTTGGTCTGTCTCCATCAGAAGCACTGCTCTCCCACTGCTGTTGGAACCTGAGTTTCAACTTGTTCTTGCAGGCAGCTATAGAATCATAGAATCATCAGTGGAAACAAGCTTGGATTTTCAAAGTACATTGTGGTAATTGGCTAAATATGGCTTCTTGCTTATAGAGCTCTTCTTGGCATGAGATTTCATGGTGCTTTACAGATGAGGACAGTGACAGCATCCTGTCACCGGCTGAGAGAGTTGGGCTTGTTCAGCCTGGAGAAGAGAAGATTCCAGGGAGACTTCATTATGACCTACCAATACTTAAAGGGGTCCTACAGGAAAGTGGGGGAGGGACTGTTCATCAGTGAGTGTAGTGATAGAACAATAGGCAATGGCTTCAAGCTGAAAGAGGGTGGGTTTAGATTAGATGTTTGGAATAAATTCTTTACTATGAGGGTGGTGAAGCACCAGCACAGGTTGCCCAGAGAGGCTGTGGAAGCCCCCTCCCTGGCAGTGTTCAAGGCCAGGTTGGATGGGGCTTTGGGCAACCTGGTCTAGTGGGAGGTGTCCCTGCCCATGGCAGGGGGTTGGAACTAGATGATCTTTGAGGTCCCTTTCAACTCAAACCAGTCTATGATTCTATGATCCTTGTTTCACCATCCAAAAAGTGGAAAAGTACATAACCCAGATGAGGCAAGGAACAAGACAGATATATTTTCTGCACTCTAGCTCCCATTTTTATACTTTTTTTAAAGAGAAAAAAGTATTTGCATGGCAGTATTGTGCTATTTTTTAGAAATGTTAATGCACCGTATGGATGGTGCAAAGCAATGCTCTTTAGAGTGCCTGTGGTTTCTGTAAGGGAACTCCCACTGCTGAAGTGCCTGTGTATCCTGTGGTAAACAAAGCCCTGAGCAAGGACTATAACGACACAGAAGAATATGCTGCTTTTTCAACTACAAAGGAACAGCAGCAAACTTGTGTAATTTCTCTTAAAGCTAGAGTTTAAAAATATTTGGTTATTTGGCTTAAAAATAAATTATCTAGAACTGAAAGAGCTTCCAAATGGCAACTGTCTTCCTCCAATTTAGAATACACTTAAATTCTTACTTATTTTTCTACTACATCAAAGTGTATTTCTCCTGATGGTGGCTATTTTAAGTATTTCTACAAGAGTTCTGACCCCTACAATAACACACATTTAGTTAGCTCTTGACAATTCTGTTTAAGGGGTTCTAAACTATGTCTATTTTAATGTATACACATTCTACTGTGATATCAAAGTTTATATTCCAGTATACGTATGAACACACACAAGCTTACAAAAATACCTGAAATCATGATCCCTCAGTGACTTTTAATGGGGCTGTTTTGGGGGCTGCTTGCTAGTCATCAAAATTTGATGGTGATGCACCGCTGAAAGTCTATGAGTGACAGGAAGATTGGACAATACTGCTACACTGCTCAAAAGTGAGTTCAAAATGGGAATAAATGCTGCATTGACACCCCTGAAACTGAACCCTTTTATCAACCACGCTGGCCCAACCTGAGCAAGCATCGTTCCCGTGCCAGCTGCCAGGTAGCGTACCTTTTTTATTCATACCTTAAGGACAAAAGTCCTTCAGCTGCCTGAATTCTGCTGTAAGATCTGGGCTTTACGGATTTCTGCTGAAGATCTAGGACTTCTGTCTCCATAGTCAATTGGGATGGAGATACTAACAGAACCTTAAAATCTTCCCAGAACACTGAAGGGGTCCGACCACAATCTGATATGGAAAGCGTTGCGTCCTTGTAAACTCTTCCTTTCCTGCCTTTCTGCCTACTCTGCTTTGATTCCCCAGTCCCTTTGGATGATGCTTTTTGTACAGCAGCTGACTGATGGCATTTCCATATTTTCTGAAAATCAAAAACATACCAGTGACCTTAGTAAACTCCAACACTAAAGCACTTAAATGTTTCCAGCAGTTCAGCCATTGTAGCTTTGATTCATTCCTTGGCTAAACTGACCACCGCTTACTGACTTCTGTTTATCTGCAGTTCAGTGATAAAGTTCTTTAATTCCCCACTGAATTGAAATATTTAGGGCAATGCCACAGCTGTGTTTATTCTCACACTCCACCACAGTTATGTAAATACTGCATATGGAGCTGTTTCTGATAAAGCCCGTACCAACCCAAAGGAATTATATGTTAGCACTAGATGGCTGCCAAGATGCACGGCATCTCTCCAGCTTGGCAATGCATATGAATGATATCACATTTTCTCAGAGATCATTTGGCAAACCTTATAATAAAAGAGTAATTTTCTCTCTCCTTCTCAAAGAGTCCCACTGAGCCGAGGAGTATTTCCAGCATCACGTTCTCCACCCACAGAACACAGGGGTGACCCAAGACCCAGCGCCTCCAAATGCTGTAACCTTGCATGTAAGAGGCCAAAACTCCCTCCCTGCGTCATCCAGAGCTTTTACTTTACAGAGGATCGGAAGAAGTTGAAGGCAAATGTTTGATAAACCATGCTCATTCCATGTTTGATAAGGCTTCTTTCTGTAGGAGTGTTCATTATCTAAGAAATATCTTTTATCAAATCTCTTAAAAGTACTACTCCTACCAGCACTGGCCTGGGACCAGATCAGGCACTGATTTACACTTTGTGCCTTTTCCTGGGTCAGATTATGTATTTAGTGACTGATTAAAGTGTGGAGTAAATCCCTTGAAGTTAATGATAAACTGGAGCCAGAGTTATTCGAGCCCATCATGTTACTTTGATTTTTCAGCGGCATAGCCAGGAACAAAACACTCTACCACTGACTCTGCAAACTTAAAAAGGGGGCAAGGGCCAAACTTCTCACTCTATCTCTTCCACACTGTCTGTACACAAAACGGAATTTTGTTGATTTCTGAGTCTACAAATATGGAAGGCTTTCCTGCATAAGGGGGGATTTAGAGGAACACAATCAGAGATGATATTTATATAGTTTTAAGTTTTGTTATAAAATAAAGAAAAAACCTGTTAAGGTTCAATTCCACATTCAGAATCAGGAGATGAAGCAGGAGTAAAACACAATAAAATTAAGCAATGGAAACTTTGGGTTTAGTCTACAAGGAAGATTTTCCACAGAGACACTGTTAGGCTTGCAACAGACACTGAAGAAGCATCTTCATTTGATGCGCCTAAATGGAGGTGAAAGCAATTTTACAAAGGAGCACTATTTGGTAATCAAGTGGAATTTTTCTATGTGAAAGCCTCTCGGTCCCCTCACTGTCACAAGGGTACCTGCTGTATTAACAGTTACTTGCTGACTTTCAACTTACAGTTGTAAAAATGATGTAGCTATTAGTTTCTTGGGAGCAGGACTAGACTGATGTCCAGACAGAGGGCGTATGTATTACTAATGAGCTGTCACTGTTGATTTCATTTCTATTTGCTGCCAGCTAGGCTTTAATAAAAGGGATATCACTGAAGTTGCACCACATGCAAGTTAGGAAAGGATTTGGTTCTTCTATGGACTTGCTCCCACCCCTGCGTGCCGATGCTGACTGATCTGCAGAGCACATCACATGCTGCCTTCTCTACCCAGAACAACTACAAAAGTAATTTAATAGCTTTTAAATGTTTTTAGATGTTAAGGAGCAGAACTCTTGTCCCACACTGCCCAAAAGACCTCTTGTGTTTGTCTTTCTTGATCTTTTCTTTCATATTGTAATAGCACTGAATATTGGTAGTGCAGATCACACAGTCCAGCCTACTTCCCAGTGCATTCAGCACCAAGCAATGGCAGAACCGCTCTTTCAAGAAGCAGCGGGATCAGTTACTTGGGGGAAAAAAGAAGAATTATTTCAGACACACGGTAGGAATTTGATTTCACCTTTAAAAGCTGCTGCCTGAAACTTTAAGCCCAGAAGATGTTGTGATTCGTGTGGTCAATACATTGACCACAGCTCCCTGAAGCAACCTGCACAGCAAGAGGGAAAGTATATAAATGCTAGGGGAAAAAAACCCAAAACTGTTTTGGCCACAAAAGGTGCACCTCTAGCAAAGCCACAGCCAACCTCAAAGCACCTTTACAACAAAGCAAATCTGCAGCTTGAGCTGCATCTGGGCTAAGCAAAGAGCACCAGACTGTAGCTGGTAATTGTGGTAAATGACCCCTTCAGATTGAGGTGAGGGCGGAGAGTCTCATGCTGTTGCCTGAATAAGAGATCATGAGATTGGAGAACTAGTGACTTTTGACATCACTGTGACTGTTGCTGGTAGACAGTGTGGTAGTAGGACCCAGGGAAAAGAAGGGGACGTGATCCATGGGGATGAAAACTGATAGGGAAATGGGACAAATGAGCCAGGCTGCTGATAGATCAGCTCTGTCTTGCTGATGAATTGTCATGGGAGAAAGTCTCACTGCAAGAGGCAAACCGCAGGTCCACCTCATCTAGCAGGATGTGTCTCAATGTCTCATGGTTTTCTACCCCTACTTTTTGGCTTCTGTCCCAGGCATCAGTTTCCAAGTAAAGCAAAACAGACGCCAGACTGTTCAACAACCACAACAACAAACCCCGTAATTCCCCCTGGATCAATTATTGGCCCCTGAATTTGGGGCGGAGAACACCACTGGCCTCTTTGGGCATGGCGGGCATGGGTGACCTCCCAGCACCTTCACTACTGGCAGTAAACTTATTGAATAGACTCACTGAAAAGCTCTATGTAAGTGATGAGAAGGAATAAAAACTTGAGCATAACTCTCCCTGATCACTATGGCAGGTCAAAAAGAACTTCCATCAGTGGCAACGCAAGGGAAAGCTGTAGGTGATGACAGGGTATTAAAATAGCGAGATCTGTGCATACAACCTGAGCACAAAAGCCCAGTCTCTGCAGCTACCAACACCAGGCTGGGGTACCCATGCTGGCACCCCATCACCCAGGGCTCCCGCTGTGGCTGTAATTTGCAATTTGCTGTGACACGAGTGACTACAGAAGGTGCAGGAGAGAGCAACCTCAAATACAGCAGCTAAAAATCCTGCTCGTTGAGTGACCGTAGGTCAGGCCAGCTCGGAGCTGTAGGACTGAAATCCAATTTGCAGACCTGCTGATAAGCGAGGGAAAGCCCAGCACCCAGAGCATCACAACAGCCAGGCAGGAACAGGAGTCTTGAGGTTGTCACTGGCTCCACACCACAACACAAAGACTGTGGGAACAAGGAGCATGGCAGGAAACTGAAACCCCTCAGTATCAACTTTCTTTGCTTGGCAGATCTCAGGGGTGTTAAAATTGCTCTCCAACATTATTTAGCACCAGCTTAGATGTCAGCAGTTACATGCCTTTACCTACAGACATACACGAAACATGATTAACTGTTTGCCCTCCTCTGTCCTGCCCTGCAGTACTCACACTTCCTTTCCCTCTAATCTGTGACACTTTTCTGGTAATATTTCTCTTTCTCCATCTCTTCAATGCTTTGATTTTTCTCCTATATACACAAATATTCACTAAGTAAAGGCTGCTGCAGTTTTTACTCTGGAAAAATCAAAATTCTGTGCCTTTTTCAAAACTCTCCTAACCAAAGCAGTGACTGACAAAAACCCCACCAGCATTATCTTCTTTTTTTCCTCCATTAACTCGACATTTAGATATTTGCACAGAAAAGGAAGACTTTGGTTAAAAGTTTGTTAATCAAAAATCCAGCTGAAAGCATTCTGCCAGCCTCTGTTACTTCACCTCCACACCACGCACATCCTTCCTCACCACCCACTCACCATGACACATTTTACTCCTGTCAGGTCGCATTCAGTCCCTTTCACACACAGACACACACACATTCATGCAGTTTTATTCATACTCACATATCTGCACACACAGACACTGGTTTTGAGTAATGTGGGCAGGACCTTTGCCCATTCCTACTCAATTTGTGCCGGAAATGGGAAGGACATCGGAAGCCAGTCTGCCCAGCTCAGAATGATGAGGAAGGGAGAAAGCCCCAGGTTATTATGTGAGGGGGAAAGATGCAACTTCTTTTTCAACAAAAAGAGGTATGACTAACCCCAGATTCACCAGGACCTGCACAGATTGAAGGTCAGTCACAACATGCCATAACTGTCCAGTTCTATACTGGTATCTCAAACACTCTGCAGGAAAACTCAGGTGTTTCCTTTGTGTCCCAAAATCCATGCACATTCCCCCAGTGATTCATTCTCAAACTGTTGACCAGAGACTATAGCAGGTCCTTAGAAAGCTATTTTAACATGATTTAAGAGGGGAAAAAAATAAATCTGAAGTAAATAAGCATCCAAAGTTCAACTTAGTTTGTCGATGTGTTTGTATAAATGAATTCCCTTGAGGTTGCTCTGCAGAAAATCGCCACTGGATTGAGTTTGTCTTTTTTTTGGGGGGGAGGGAGGGATTTTATTTCTTCCAAAAAGCCTACCTAGTGATTTGATAGAAGAGACCAAAATGCTCCTCTCTACAGAAGAGAGAGTCTTACAGAGGTGTCTGATCTCAGAGGCCTTCCAGGAAGGCTGAGAAAAAACTGAAGCTAAGACAGAGCAAAACCGATGGCCTGTTTGGTTGGTAGGGAATTTCACAAATTACGGAAAAATAACTATTCCTAATAATGGAAGAAAAAAACCCAACAGCAGAAAAAAAAAAAATTACCCCTTCTGCCCAGAGACTTCAGAGCCTCAGCTCCTACAGGTTTGGAAAACTGCCTCTTATCAAGACAGATGACTGCAGCTTCCAAGCTGCAGAGGCAATGGCAGACCTGCCTGAAAAGCAGATTATGCAGATGACAGAGGACTGTCAGACAGCTCAGCTTGAAACAATTATTAATTCTAGCAGTTAATGATTTGCCCCAAAATTCTGTTACAAGAGAAGAAATGCAATCTTACGGACCCCTGATCTGACAACCCTAGCCCTGAATGCATTGACCCTAGCTACCAAGAGGGTTCCACAGCCATGCAAGTCAGAGAGGACATGTTAATGTATCAAGGAGGAGGAGGAGACCTTCCCCATGGCTCAGCTATTCATCCATCCATCCATCCTACCACTTCATCCCTCTCTCTCACACCCCAACTTCTTCACCCTCCTATCTTCAGGGTATTAAAGGGGACACTGAAAATGCCTTTTAAGCTAAATCACTTAACTTCTCTTAACTTGAAAAGAGAGAACAGTAGCTAAAACTCAAGTGTCACCTACTTGTTGACCCTTTCCACTAAAGAGAAGATTTTGAGGGCGCATTAGCAGCTGCAGTACTACAAACAAGCAAGATCACAAGAAACATCCAACTTTACACAAAAGGGAGATTTGGTTGCATAACAGTAAAATAGTTGGGAACTAAGGTTAAAAACCCACGTTCACCTTGATCTTAAATTCATCATGCTTTGTGGGCAAGGATGTAAAGGGCTTCACAGTGGTAGATCATCCTTCTATAACAGACTGTGCACAATGCAATAGCACAGCACAACAGGGTGGCTTAAGTATGAGGGCAGAGTCAACCAGAGTTTCACCCTGATTATCGTCATTTTTGTTCTTTTCCACATTTGAATTGCATCTTTTCAAGTTGCTTTAATGTTGGCTTGTTGATTTCTTCTCTAGTTTAATAGTAATCTAAACAGATAACAAACACAGCCCACCAGGGGAGAAAAAAAACCCAAAAATGTAACAAAAACCCTTGATATAAATCAGGACTTTGACTCTAGCAGGCTCAATGACTTCTTCAAAGGACTTATTGATATTCATATAGTAAAACATGTCTATACAAATAATGATAATTAAGTGCTATCTGCCTTTCATCCAAAGATCTCAAGCTGTAGCCCACAACAACACTGCATTATGTACAGTGTCTCCATTTCACAGAGGTTTTGTCTTCAGCCAGAGAGCAGCTCAATAACAGCACAAGGAGCAAGGCACAAATTCCTTGGGGAGGCGTGGGGAAGGATTTTTTTATACTGGTAATACACCCATTATCCTACCTTTGCCTTTGCTCTATCCCCCATGAGTACCTAAGTCCTTTCTTTTGCCCACCTACAACACGTGATAACAGAAAAAGGACCCAAGCTTCCTAAGACAGCGGCCAGTCCTGCTAAGTCTGTACTGTCTACTAGGAAAAGAAGATTTCCTCCTTCCCCCAGGACGCCTCACAGCACTGCTGGTGCCCACCAAGGGCTGACACAGCTCCAGCATGCTGCAGCGGTGCCAACATGGTCATGGAAATGGTCTGTCCCCTCCTTAGTCCTGGGTCCAGAGCTCAGCCTTTGCCCAACACCTCACCCCAGTGTCATTCGATGAGCCCAGTGTTATGAAATTGCCTCTTAAGAGGCAAGACATAAAAAATAGGATAAATGGGATCCATGCTTCACAAGAGCAGCTATTCTTGGCACTTTCCACAGTGCCCTACCCAATGTGAGCTCTACACCAGGTACGTGACTCAAAGGATTCGCTTCCTCATCAGTGGGTAAGAAAAAGAGGCTGCAGAGCTACACCCCTAAACCATGGTGCTCATTGAGGAGTATCCAGCCTTTGCTTTGTGTACCAATGGCTGCTCACTCCTGGCAACAGCAAAGTACGGTCCTGTTTACCAAGCAGGAAACAGGCAGGGTGGAGGTATGAGCCAGCCCACGCTTCCATCAACAAAAAGTCCAGCCTCTTCTTTACTCCCTAATATTTACCTCTCCACCTCCTTGGTCGCCCTTAAACTATATCAGCATGAGCTTCAGGAGGTGCAAGACCGTAATGTCTGTCTGTCTTTCATAGAACAGAATAGAATAGAAATAGAAATAGACCACACCAGACCACTGCAGCTGGAAGGGACCTACTGTGATCATCTAGTCCAACTGCTTGATCAATTCAGGGCTGAACAAAAGCTGAAGCATATTGTAAGGGCTTTGCCAAATACCTCTGAAACACTGACAGGCTCTGGGTATCAACAACCTCTGTAGATGTCTGTTCGAGGGTTTGACCCACCTCTGGGTAAAGAAATGCTTTTTGATGTCTGGACTGAACACACTAAGTGTTGTAGTGCTTTTAAAGAACAATAGCTGTCCTTTGGATCAGCAGTGAAACTGGGAGTGCTGGCAGGTCCCAAACTACATCTTTTGTTGAGTTTTACTGAAAAGGCATGGAGTTTCTACTAGTACTCCAGCCATCACCTATATAAATAATCAATCAGCCTCGCAGCTAAAATGCATCAGAAAGGCATTCAAGGGATCATTTTTGGACAGTGCTGTCCTATACTAAAGTCACAGACAAATATTTTTTAAGATTTTGAAATGCCATTTCAGAATCATACAGGGATACTTCATGCTTACATAAATTACATGCTGAGACGCCAATTATAATTCCAAATGCTGAATCTCACTGATCCTGTTATTGTGTATTACCAGCTTCCTATTAAATAATGTAAGATTATTTTTTTTTTCAAAAAGAGTATGTGCAAAAAGAACCAGTTTGGAAGAGTGAGAGCTTTGTAATAAATCTGCAAATACTTCTTTCAGTGAATCAGTACTTCCCAATGCAAAAAAATATAAAATTAATCAAAATAATGAATCAGCTTAAATCTACAGCCACCTTTGGAGTAAACAGGTCTTGGTCTGTCTCACATCTCTCTGCCATCCTGAGAAGCTCAGTTATTTCTCAGTGTGCAGAGCCCAGAATGGATGGATATTAGGCAGTTCCTCTGCCCCCTTTAAAACATACCTGATCAATTTTACCTTCTAACTCTCAGTCCTTCCTTTAAATGGACAACAGATAAGGAAAGTTCCTTATCTGTTTCTCCACGTGTCCTCGGCATGAAGTCTAGGAACTGTACCCGTACTTGCTGCGGCACTGCCACTGTGTGCAGCTGGCAGCCAGCACCATGCTGCCGGAAATCTGTCCTGGCTCATTTTTCTTAGCTTCAAAACCAGAGAAAAACTTTCCCTTCAGAACACCAAATCCTGCCAATGACTAACTTGATCCTGAAGATCCTTAAGACTGGATCCCTGCTGAAGTTCCGTGTAAGGATTACACCACTCTGGACTCCTGCCACTGGAAAAACGTGATCTGTGCACACTGAGTGCTGGCAGGATGAGGCCCACACCTCCTGGGTTTGGATGAATAAAGAGGAAGCAAGATTTCAGGGGGATTTCTAAAGCATATGAGAAAACCTTTTCAGTCTGCCCAGCATGGCCTCATTCCTCCAGGGAACGTCGTGTCTCCTGTGTACAGAAGTACCTTGGCATTATGTCCCAAGACTTTAAAAGCACCACAGGACAAATTTCACCTCAGAGATCCATTTCCTTTATTTCCTTCTTTCCCCCTCCTATTCCTTGGTATCGTCACCATAAGCTGATGAGAAGCTTTTTATAACGCAGTTAGGATTTACTGCTTATTGGCATTACTAGCATTGACCATTCTCCCATGTCTCTTCACTAGGAGGGGATGCTCCTCTGCGAGGCCTGCCTTTAACCTTTAATGCTGCCACCGAGGAGGCACTTAGTGGTAAAAACACAGGCAAGCAACAGATTTAATAATTTGAACCTAGATTCTTTGAGCCTAAAATATGACAATGGCCCCTGTGTCTGACACAGATGCCACTAGGATGGTCTTCATCTTTTCTCCTGTTTCTATGTTTATACTACAAAAAAAAAATCCTAAAGACTAAGTTTGCCATTGGTTTGTATTCAGGATTTTCTCCTTGGTGTCTTACAGCTTTTTTAATCAGGTAACAGAGAAGGCAATTCCCTACCTCCTTCAGAGTGAGCCCACAGGCAGGTTAGGTGAAGGAGACATCTGAGAACCGCCAGCTCTCATTGCATCGAACTTCACTCCTGCTCTGGAAGAACAGGCTCACCAAACCATCTGAGAGCAGACACTGGCATACGTATCTCTTCACTGGGTCCAGTCTTCAAGGAGAAGCAGAAACCTTATGCAGGCCTACCAGCTCTAGTGGGAAAACTGTGTATGCAACTTCCTCCATGCCTGTTAAACCCACATTTCACCCCAGCTTTCTGAGAACTGCAGGTGAACAAGCAGGTATTTCCTTCAGGGTTCTTTAACATCGGTATCTTCTTATTCTGAACATCAAACCAGTTCAGCCTGGTTCCACAACCCGGCTATAAGATGATCTCCAGGGTGCACTGGAGAAACATCTGCACTGAAAATCTCATGCTTTCTATGTCCACACTTGGTCTTAGATGAAAATTAGCTCAGCTACAGTCCAAAGGAGCCCTTTTATGGACAACATATGCTTTGGCAACCTGCCAGCAGTGCTCTTCTAAAGCCACCCAGCAGAGTGACACCATCAGTTATAAGATCTGTATGTGTCAGGTCACCAGGTTATGCAACAGAAGTCTCATAAGCATGTAAGGACATGGTTTGGGCTCTGCTGTGAACAAAGATTAGATTCTTTTCATGGAATCAGATTATTGTCTTGGGATATGTTCCAGTGGGAAAGCATCGCTGCACTGTAATACCATTTCTATTGGGAAATAGCGTTTCCAGTATTCAGATCTTTTTTCTAATTAAAAAAACCCACCCTGAAATAGATAAAGGTGTGAATTGGTGGGATGCTACTGTTACACTGCAGCTACCATGACGGTGAGGTACTTACTATGTGCTTGGATGGAAAAATCCAGTTTAGACTGTACTGTGTTGGATGACAGTAAAAATCAGAAGTCAGTCTTTCCACAGGAAATGACAGCAACATGAAATGAAAACTGATAATAAGCAATATCACTCTCCCACGCATTACTTCCTAGTAACACCTAAGAACACACACACTTGCAGCATGTTTTGAAAAAGTCAGCTCCATTGCAGAAGTATCACGAGCAGTGAGTGTGTGTCCCTCTGAATCAGTCCTCCTGGCCCCCAAAAAACCTGAGGACCAGGAGAGTGACAGAAGCTGAGAACTACAATACGACACCCCAAAAAAAGAAGGGGAAAATGCTGAAAGAATGAATCCAACATGCATTAAATATTGTTACATTGTGCTGATTCAAACACGGGTATTTTCAAAATACACTCCATGGCAGAGACAACAACAAACTCTTGGGTTAGTGTACAGCTGTCAAACCTCAGCATCTCAACCTGAACGGATACACGTGACAAAAGCCGGTATCAATAACCATCTTGATTTAAACTTTGAGAAAGACTGCTAGGGAAATTGCTGTTTCACAATTGCACTTCTGTAGTGGTCAGTTATCAGTGACTGTGGTGGTAACCACCTGGTGAGATGACGAGCAGAAGCAAAGTAAAGCAATACTGAACAATACAGCATAGGGGGAAAAAAACCCAAACAACTTAAAAGGCAGCCAGATAAATATAAAAAAGAAAGAAGGAAAATTACACAGATAGTTTTAAAGTTTCTGAATTGCAGTGCAAGAGATTACAGTGGAACCCAAGCTCCCTAAACCCCCTTTTGCTCTCCCCTCTTCTTAACCTTCTCTGGAAGCAGAAAGTTAACTTTTATTTATGCCTAAGAATCGAAGGCATCACACGCAGCTTCTGGGCAAGCCAGCACAGTGAAGGAAAACAAAAAGGCCATTATTGGGATGGAAGAATCAGCCTGTATTAGTGACATGACTGGTCCTTTTTATTAGCAGCTGTTAGAGCAGGGATCAGAGAGTGTGCTGGTGTGGTGCAGCTGCTCCACATATGTTACAAATAAGGGCTGGTAAAAAGCTCATCCTATTTTTAACAATAGGAAAAAAAACTGAGCAGTCACAGAAATTCCCCATTAATGACTTGTAAGTGGAACTTTTCTCCTATTCTTGACTTTAATGTCCAGAAGTGAATGGACAAAACAGGCCATTCTTAAAATAATATTCACTCAAAAAAAGAAAAGAAAATGCAATTTAGTGGAATTGGATTAAGCCAGCCCAGAAGATGTAACCAATTAGTGTGTAGAGTGCCTTTTCCTTCAAAAGCAGACACTTAATCAGGATGAAAAAACCCTCCTGTGATTCCATTTCTAATAAAAATGTTGGATTATGGCACTGAGGAGTTTCTCTAGCACGACTAAAGCTGAACTCAGCACCACACAGCTCAAACACCACTACACGCCCTTCCCAAATTGGTCCTCACTTGCCCCTCGCTGGGTTGCTGTGTGTGGCCAGATCCCATAACCAGCTCCTGCTCCCCAACCCCAAAGCCAAAAATGGTCAATGACCATTCCACGCTAAGGCAAAATCCCAGCCCCGGGCAAAGCTCCCGCTCACCTGTTTTCGGGGTCTGACACGGTCATGTTGCGTGTCACGTAACACATCTTAAGCGGTATTGTCTTCTTGTCTCTGTGGATGGAGAGCGAAAGCTGCGACAGGGGGTCAGCAGCGGCACAACCCAAGCGGGGAGATTCAGGAGGAGGCGTCTCCCACCCAATTTCTGAAACAGGAGAGCCTTTCTTCACATAGGGGGTTGCTTCTCTCATGTATTTCACTATGAAAAAGAAAAAAAAGGGAGCAATAAACACATGGATATTTCTTAGTTGCATTCCGCGTGAGTTCTTTGAACCAGCACCAACCCTCAGCACTGTGTATTATTTCTACTTGTCCCGCACCAGGGCACTGGAAGCTGTGCAAATACAGAAGATGGAGATCTGATGGCAGCCATCACAGTACAGTGCAGTGAGCAAAGGGAGGGAGAAGAACCAAACAGGTGAAATAAGAACATACAGCTAGCATAAGGCCCGGAGAACCATGCCACCTCTACTCGACCTCATGCAGCAAATCCTATGTACAGAAGCCATGGGCTGGCTGAAGGGTAGGGAAGTTTGTAAGAAAGACATTCAACCAAGTGACAGTGAATCTGTTAGTCCCCAGTCCGAGAAGTACCAGCAACGCTCCCAATGCTGCAAACTCACACCTCACTTCTGGTTCACACTTGTCAGTGTGCCGCCACTGACCTCGACAGCTATTTCTGAGTGCTGGGAATCAGTTTTAGCTGTTCTGCTTGTGTATATATACACATATGGAGTAAACAAAAAACAATTCACCTCCTAGCCTTCTCTTGGGGAAATAAAATTGAGTTCAAGCTTTTTGTGAGAGTGGAAGTGTCAGATTAGATCTCTTCTCAGCGTCTTCCAATGCTTTTTTCCAGTATGGATAGGAAAATTGAATGTTAAGATTCCCAAATTATTATTTCAATGTATGCAAAAATCAATACCTCTGTTGCACTCATACATCATAATCCCCTCTTTATGCAGGTGAATATTGCAACATTTCCCCTGGTTTTCAAATCTATTGGTGGTTCAAGATGGCTATGGCTTTTGCTTTTCAAGTGCTTGGCATATCTGACAGCCAGAGTCTTTTTGTCCTCCTTCACAAACCTGACGGAGCTCGGCCAAAAAGAAGACCTCACATTTAAGCACCCTGGTTAAACGTATATATTCAATGCACACAGCTGTGGCTGCCGAACTGCCTGTTGCCACTTGACTGTGTGCGTGACTCAAGCAGTGACGAGACGAACCGAAAGGGCACGAGCACCATGAACTTATTTGGAGAAGTTATTAAAATGTTGTGAGAGATGATTTCAAGGAAACGGTGCAGATAATCCTGTCAGCTCGGCTGAAGAGGCTGGGAATGACTGAACAACAAAAAGATGGGTAAATTACAAGAGGGTGTTGTGGTGAAGGAGGTTAAATTAGGGAAAGCAGACTCAAGGTTTTAAGTTCAAAGTGAAAGCAAGAACAATGGTGTTTTCGTCAAAGCCACAGATAAGGCAGGTAATGTCAGCAGCGCTATTTTCAAGGCACTTCATAACAGCTTTCAAAGAGACATACCTGTACAAAACTAACATGCATCTATTGCTGTCTTTCCTCTAAAATGTCCTCGTGCACTTATTGCCATTGCTTGCTCTCCTTTTAAAATCATCTATTAACTTCAACAGAACACTTCTCTGTGAGAAGGATTATTTGTGGTTTATCAGAAATGCTGTCCTACCCAACACTGCTGATTTGATTTCTTTGCTCCATACTATTCTGGCTTATTTTTTGAAATTCATTTCTTCTCTGCTTAGGGAAGGACTGGCACAAGATTCTACCAGGCTTCCAGAAACCATTTAAGGCAAGGGTGTTGCGACTGATTCTTTTATCTCTTTGTAGACATCCACCTGGAGTTCATTATCTAAAAACCTGTGTCACTGAACTCTCAAAAGCAGTGCTTATCCTTGGGCACTCCATAAAACACCTGACTTTTCAAAGGTGGTGAAAATGAGCCTCTTTAGCCAGTGCCATACAGATACTGTTTTTTGTAGTCAGCATCTCAGTTTGGATGTGCCTTTGAGAAACAGAGAGACTAAAACACATACATATGTGGTAAATCTATTCCTGTTTACACTGAATGAATTTATATTTGCCATTCACTTAGCTGGGAAGAACAACCGAAGCTGTAAAAATCACGTCTGACCACAAACAAAATCCTGTTCCCTTTAAAATTAGAGATTATCAATTAATCTGTTGAAAAAAGTAACCTAGTTGGCTTTAGAACTCTGTTACAGTGACATCCCAGCAAATGTGATGCTAAGTAAAGGTCCAGGTCCCAACAGTGTCAGTATTTCATCTGTGCTATTTTCATCCTTTTTCAGCTGCAGCTATACGCATTCGACCTGAGCATCTTTTAATTAAGGAAAGAAGAGAGGGGCAGGGGGAGGAAGGAAGTCTAAGTGAAAAATTTGGCTCTAAACCTAAGCAGGAACACAAAATGTGAATTAATTCCCCAGAGACAGGGACAGAAGAAAAGAGCCATTCCTTCCATGTGCCAAGAAGCCAAGTTTCCATGCAACGCACCGGTGAATTTGTGGCAGGCAGCTGCGCTGCTTCAGAAACGCCTGTGAAAGAGGAAGCTAGAGCAGGAGGGGAGAGCAGAAACACAACCCTCTGTCCACAAATGGAGGCTCAAACACAGCAAAAGCAAAGAAAATTACCTTGAGGAAAATCGTCCTATGAAAACTCCTGCCAACTGCAGGAGACATCTAGTTTCTACTAACTCAACAGGAGATAGTTGATCAGCCCTACAGGCTTACATGAATGAAGACTCATTAATACACTGGTAAACTGCTGAGCACCATCTTCCTACAAAATTCTACAGGAGAATTAAAAAAAAAAAAAGGAAGAGAATATATGTTTCCGTAAAAAAAAAAAAAAGGCTTTTAGCAGTTTTCTATTAATTACTTCCTGCTTCGCACTAGATGCAAGCCTGGCTCTCTAGATTCATCGCTGCATTCTGCTGGGTTTACCGAGCCAGACTTTATGGGTCTTGTATATTCAAATGTGTTTCATATTTTAAAAGCCCCCAAATGGATACATATAAATGCCCAAATGGAACATGGGAGTAGAACAGGTGGGAGAACTTTATGTATTTCTATAATTTCTTTGTATTATTTGAATTTCAGAGCCACTGTTTTCCATTGGCCCCACCAACATCCATAATTACATGTCCATAACCAATGTCCAGTTTATTAATTTAGCTGATAGAAGGCACACGCTGTTCAGATGAGTCATAAGTTTTATCAGCAATTATTTCCTACCTCCCTCTAAACTCTGGATGGAAATACTGGGCAGTACACACTGGTTTGTATCAATACACCAACCATCCTACTACACACACAGCCATTTATAGTGACCGCACACGTGTCTACGTTTTTGCAGTCTTAACCAGTTCTTAATCCACCTAGTAGAAAACAAGTTGATACCAGTATGCATTACAGGCATATTCCTACTCCACACTGCACTATCTGAGAATCTTGAATGCAGCAATGTTAATGTATAACTGGAGTTATTACAATTCACTCCCATCATCAAGTTTTAAAACTACAAAAAAAATATGATACAGACTATGGGACATTAAAGTAATAACATGGACAATATTCTGTTCTCAGACCATTACCCCCAAGAGCTAGATTCCCCTTTGCATACAGTAACACAAATCCAGGTACATACTGAAAAAGAAAGCAGCTGTAGAGAACACTGTTTTTATATATTATCAATGAAACTACCTAATGGATTAAAACCCCAAAACATTTAATAAAATTATATAAGGCATGCCATTGTATAACAACTCTGTTATGTGTGACTGTTCTGTACGCATGTATAAATATGCCTTCAGAATAGATAAGTACATATATGTATACAAGTATTAAGTATCTCTTTATGTAAAAATGCTACACTCCTTAAGACCACCAGAACATACTCTGCAAACATACAAACCAACATGCAAGGACTGAGATTAACTTGTAATGGTTTCATTATTATAACTCAATTTACAGATAGCCTGTAATTTCAGTCAAGAGTTGTCTAAACTCATCCATTTGATGCTATAGCTCAACCTCAGAGATCCTTATATTCAGTACTAATTAATGATACATGCCCTTTTGGTGCACCACTAATTAGAAACTGCGGTCAAGCAATTAAAATTCCAATCTCCGGAGCGCCCCTCCCCACAAAGAGAAGAGGAAGGGAAGTGGCAATCAAGTGAATTAATCCACTGATACACATTGAAATACTTTGCATTTATTTTTTGATCAGAAGACGGGCAATGTAGCTTCCAGAAAAGCACTTCATTTATAGGCACTTCTGCCAAGTCCCAAGTCTCCACAATTAATCCTTTGTTACTGTTCACAGATGACTTTGGGTTTTTTGGGGGGGTAAGAAGCAGGCCTTTAATGAGAGCAATACTACAGACCAGCATGGTCAGGTTCTTGGCCAGACACAGTTCTGAGGAACTGGGGCTCTTCTGACACATTCAAACTGTTTCCTAGGAGGGAAGACAAAAACACTGAAGAGAAGCCAGTACTCCTGAACAAAGCTCTTTCGTTACTGTAGGAATGAGGACGGGATGTGTAGGTTTACAATATGAAAGCAAAAGGAACTACATGCCTGAATCTGCTTGAAATAAGATGATCGAGGAATTCCCCTTTGCAAAGGAAAAGCAGTCTCCTCTTTATGCATTTGTTCTCTCTGAAGTACTCAGAGGCAACTACCAAAAAATGAGCAGAAAACATCACCCAGAAACCTCTTGAGGCTATTTTCAATGGATGTGTTAATGTTACTGGTATCTATAGCCAAAACAGATAGGTTTTCCACAGTTCCCATCAAGCCATCTTCATCTGGTCGTTTCTGCCAGGGTGAAAGATGGCTCAGAAAAGACTAGCTAGGCAAGTCCTCCACCACACTTCAAGACATTTTAAGCCTGCATGTAGAGATGAGCCTTTGACATCACTCAAGCCCACAAATTGAACATGATGAGATCAATTGCTTTCATCAGCTTATTCAGTATGGAAGGGCTTCTGGACTCATCTGTGCTGAAGCGAGTACACCAGACCATCTGCAAGGGTACAGTGGGCAGCATGGCACACAAAACCTTTTCTTGCAAAAAGGACTCTTGGTTAGTTTGACAAGAGCTGCTACTGCTGAACTAGGAGGCCCAACCTGCAGGTACACAGCTCCCACCTGGAACAGAGCAAACAAATGAAGGCAGACACTTCCGAGGTTGTAGACAGCATCACTAGAAGTCCAACTGAACAACTCAGAGCTATCTAACAGCTGCTGAACTGGAGTACTGTCCCAAGGAAAAAAAGCAGATGGTAGCAAAACTGAGAAGTGGTCACTGCGGGCACGTGGCCTCCAGAAGGACAGACCGGCCAAGCAAGTCAGTCACAGTTGTGTTGTTTTGCTTGATGAAACATTAGAACACAGAATTTGCAGCCTAGCAGTTTTGGTAAGGCACAAACCAAAATCCCCCAAATAGTTTCAAAGCTAGTTGTGACTGAAAGGAGAAGTTTGGCCATAAAATGCATAAACTGTGCCCAAGCAATGCCAAAATTCATGATGAGCATCTTACATGAATGTCAATGAACGGAAAGGTCTACTGTATCAAAATTACTTTAGTAACAAGGCACCAGAATTGCCTGCTAGGTTTGCTAGGTTCTATGTTAGAAATGAATTTTCCACTAAACTGAAGCAAAGCACTGAAGACACAAGTATCAGATGAGAATCTGTCCATCTGCTGGTGTCATCATTGAAACTAAAACCCAAATACTTGAAGGAAAGAGTTTATGAATCAGATCATCTAGGAAGATGTGTTGCATGACCCTTTCAACAGCTTTAATGTGTGCATAAACCAAAACGAAGTCAACAATCCTGCTTAGGAGTGTTTCCACTTCATTTCCTACAGAAACATCTGTTACTACATTCAGACAAGTAGCATCCATTAGCATCATCTGCTTTCCTCCACGCTGAAAGGGATTTGAAATAGTAAACCACTTGATCTGCCAAGAGCATCAGATATCCACCTCTGGGAAACGATGCAAATTAGTTAAAATAAACACCTTGTGAGAATACAAATCCCTTATGCTTTGGCCATTTCTCACACTGTAGTGAGGCTAAGTTGAATTTACCATTTTCTGCTGGTTTTAAATTAATGCAGCTGAATTCAGCGTAAGTGGCTTCATCCCTTAAAGAGACAAGGATCTAAATTGTAAGGCTTTAAAAATCCTTTCTAAAATACATTCAGTGCATGCACTTACAATTTTTTTTTAGTTGGAAGAGATGAATGAGTGTTTTGAAAGAGAAACCTCAGGATAAAAACACACCTTTAAGATAAATTTTACGAAGGGAAGGCATAAGCAATGGGTACCAAAAGGCTGCTAGTAAGCAACCAGGTTTCAAGTGGGCTACAAGCTTGCAGTGAGCTACAAACAGGCTGGGTAAAAAACAGTTGCATTTTAAAAATATAAAGAATACTCCATTGTATTCCTTTAAATTAGCAACTGCTTCTATAAAAAACACAGAACAATGTTAAGCGGTGCTGTAAGTATCATCACATGCTTACACCCAAAAAAAAATTAGGGCAGTTCCTTTTCAAAGCACCTTGCAATCAGAACTTTTGCGTGGTCATGAGAATGAAGTAAATGAAGTAAAGAGAAAATGCAGTTCAGACAGCAAACTGAGGGATCAGCATGTCCAGCCCCCATCAATTAGGAGAAAAAGGGCTGTTCTCAGGAAGCAGTGCAGGGGTACAGCCTCTGAAACCTCGTGGTTTTGATAATCTAAATAGGGAACAGTGACCAGCCACACTGTTATCTATAGTACATCTCAAAAAATGTAACTTGCTACCACAGATGCAAGAAACTGTAAGAGAAAACTCGGCAGCAAGTCTTGGCAGGAGCCACGGAGGCCCTTCTCCTTCCAACCTGCACCAGGGACTTACTTTTTCCACTTTGATTTCAGCACTTGTGGAGCTGGAGCTGCATTTCCCAGGCCATCGCCTGCTTCTGTGCAACAGCAAAAAGTCTTCGGAGACTTACTTTTCCTTGGTCACTTTTTCTGAGCCTTTGCGTATGATGTGAGCTGATTCGGCCAGATTCCCTAGGCTTGATGTTCCCCTTTAGTAAACACTTCTTCAACCTTTTCTGAGTTTCCTCAATGCAAATGTTTCTAGGGAGTGGAGACTTTAAATGTCTCCCTATCTTTCATAGTATATCAATTTTGTCAACTACAAAACCTGATAAACCACAAAATCACAGAAAAGTCGGGGTTGGAAGGGATCATATAGTCCAACCCCCCTGCCAGAGCAGGATCACGTAGAGCAGGTTGCACAGGACTGTGTCCAGGTGGGCTTTAAGTATCTCCAGAGAAAGAGATGCCACAAACTCTCTGGGCAGCCTGTCCCAGTGCTCTGTCACCCTCATGTTCAGATGGAATATCCTGTGACCCAGTTTGTGCCCGTTGCCCCTTGTCCTGTCGCTGAGCACCACTGAGAAGAGTCTGGCCCCATTCTCTTGAAACCTGCCCTTTAGATATTTATAGGTATTGATGAGATTCATTTTCAGTCCTCCACAAAGCCACGGTTTTATACTCCACAAAGGGCAAGCATGAGCAAAACCACCCAACCTGCTCCCCTCCGGCCTGCATTAGCCTGAAAGCATCACTCGCAGCCAGCATTTCCCACCCACTCCTCCCTGCTGTCACCTGGACCTGGTCACTGTTAAGCATTCCCTTTCAGTCCCTTTGTGAATTACACTGCAGGGTTCTAATATTATTTATTAGTCCGTGTGTGAGGCTCACAGCACACACGCTCAAGGAAGCAGGACTACTTTCAATGCTGGGGTGAGATCTTCGTGTTTCTGTTCAAAATAGCTTAACGGAAACTAAACCTCTGTCACAGGCAATCAGAGTGAAACCTGAGGCTGGATCACTGGCCTGGTTCAGAGCTCTTCGTATGTGACACTTGGCAGCACTTTAGCTGATAGAGTGACCAAATGCAGTCACAGGTTGCTGGTACTCTGGTACTGAAAATTTCAAGCTGGCAAATTAATACTAAACTACAGACAGACTCTATAAAGTTAATGTCACTCAATATTTTCCATTCTCATTTCCATTACCCATACTTACTACACTGAATGTGTTACGGTTTCCTTCAAGTTATTTAACTTAGGTTAAGTTGCAAAGTTTCTCTTCTGATAAATTGGATACATTCAGTTCTGGTTTCTGGCATGTCAGAAATGATAAATGCATGAACTCCAGTGACAAGGCCCCATAAGCTACTCATCTGTCTTCCAAAAAATGACATGTACTTCCCCCCAAAAAATGCAGAGATACCTCTCTCTTCCTATTTTGAAAAACAAATTTTAGCTTGTAAATATTCTGCGATCCCCAGAAGTACAATGTTTCTTTAAAGAGGAGATGCTTTGGCTTTATCTAGAAAGAGACACAGTATCTAGAGGAGCTTGAACTCAAAAGAAGCACTACTTGGTGGAAAAGAGGGAGCAGCTGCAATGCACAAGTGTCCCTTATCAAATAAACTAAAAATTGGAAAAGACTACTGTCAAAACCTGCAAGCAGAAGACTTATAACTTACTACATTTTTATGTAAAGTGTGACACAGCTCATTTGCTACACTGTTATGTGACATTCTGAACTCTACAATTAGAACTATGCAAATCCTTCATAATGGAAGTGGAAAACATCTGAAAGAGACAATTTGGGAGCTGAACATGGAAATTAGCACTCACATTTTGAGCAAAGCCATTGTGGGGCCTCTGAGTCACTCATTGATAATCAAACTGGAGCTTCTGCTTGTCTCTGAGGCAGAATTGCTTTATAACTTAAAAAATAAAAAAAACAAGCTTTTAGTTGCATGCTATTACGACTAGATTATCATACTCCTTGTAACTCTACTCCAAGTACAACAGAGAAACGTGGCTTCCCATATGGCAGAGAAATGGAGCAAAACACAGTTCGGTGGACTTGCAGTACTCAGAGGCCCAAGGACCATCTCCTATCCAATGCCAGTATGCTGTATTTTAAAGTCTTTTCTCTAAATCTCCGGAATAAGGTGATTCAGGATTTCTCATGTGGTGCTTATGCTTGCTGTTTCCCACTCTCTGTTAGTATTTATAGATCCCTCTCCAATCACCCACACGCTCAGATGGAATTCAAGGTGTCTGGCATTGCCAGCATGCTATAATTTTTCTATTTACATGAGTAATCTCAAGTGTCAGAACAAATATTTCAACCGCTAGTGATTATGTGAAAAATACATAAGGGCATTACGGTTTTAGAGCATGCTGTTATTTCAGCAGTCACACAAATCATTAAGTAGTACAGGATAGACTGAAAATGGCACTCACTGGGGGAAATTATTATGCTGCGTATGATTGTACCTGTTTTACAGATGGCTAAACTGACACAGGCAAGTTAAAATGCCTTCCTCAAAGTCATGCACTAAGTCAGTGACAGAGTTCTCTCTCTTATAACTTTTCATTTTAAAACAACCCAAAGGGATCCCAGTGCAAGTGAAAACTGGACTCAAAATGCCTACGGTCTTCTCCCTACGGGAAGACCTTGAAAACCTTCCAAGTTCCCCAGGATTTATTTTGAAGAGCAAGGCTGCAATCACTTCCAGATTTTCAAAGTTCATAATTTTAATTCTTCACTGAACAACACCAAGAGCTTTGAAAATGAACAAGCTCAGGGCAGCCATTCACCTAACAATTTGCCATTATCTCTTGTGGCTGGGCTATCCATCAAAAGGCATGAGATCACCATAAAAGTCCTTAATTTTGGGGAAGAGACCAATGGTCATATCTGGAACACTTAAATGCCACTGATTAGAAATACTTCTCACTCTCTCTCTATATATATAGGTATGCAAATACAGACAGAATTTCAGCACCTAAGGAGAGCACAGCTGAAACAACTTTGCTGCCACAGGACCATGGCATCATGTGCAGTTCTTTGCAGCTCAAAGTTTCTTACCAAGACAATAGCTCTTCTAATCTCATCTCTGGGAAGCTGTAGTTACCGTATCTCAAAAAATATCAATGATCCCTGATGGAATATGGTCTTTGTGGAATTCCAGTGCATAATGCTATTTGGAGTGAAAAGATTTAATTTTTTTTGGTAGGTTCATTATTTTTAAATGGCATCATTTAAAGCTACTCTGCAGGTAGGATTTCAAGAATTAGTGAACATGGGGAACAAGGGAAGCAGTGAAAATCCTCATAAAAATCCTAAAGATCACAATACAGAAACTCAATTTTCTTTCTATGAAATGGTTTTGTGCTATGAAAAATACCTTCTCACTCAAATTCATTTCTTTCTCTGCAACCAAAATAGTACTTTGAATTGACATTTTGATTTAAAATGCCCTTTTAAGATCAAACTCCTTTTCTAATAAATATTGCACAGAATGTCCCCCAGCATCCATTTTGTCAGATGGAAAATTCACATAGTTATGATTCCATTAGGTTTCTTGCAGAGGACTGGGCATTTAATCAATGAGAGCAAAGAGCATCTAAATAGGGTTAGGCTTCAAATTCCTTTCAGTGAGAAGTTAAATCCCCATTAGCTTTGAGCCATAAGCCCCAGTGGGTTTAGCATGCAGCTTAAAAGATAACGCTGTGAGGGGTCACGGCTCTTTACTGTAGTACAGAAAGCCTATTTCACAGATGGCCCTGCAATAATAATGTAAATATAATCCTGTTTCAGTGGACACTTTATCCTTCCAGAAAACAAGCAATGTTTTCTGTCCCAGAAAAAATCACATTAATCTTCAATTTAAGGGCAAAGTAATTCCCTGCTTCATTCAGGCCCTATTACAGAGAATTACTGAGACTCGCCTGGTACCACACCGATGCTGGGGCCAGCGTGGTCCCCCCACCTCTCCGTAGGACGGAACAGATGCAGGTTGTTCTCTGCAGCTGCTGAACAGCAAGTGCAGTTGACTCGGCAGATCAAGACACATTTCCTCACTATGCCACATGCCAGTTTTGACTGTTCCAGGTTAGGTCAAAGCCAGGTTATAATAGTACAACCTATTGTTTTCCAGAGTCTGAAAACTGCCTGCCAAGTACTTTTTGGTCAACTAGTAGGGGGAGGCTGATAACAGAGGCTGGAAAAGAAACTGGCAGTTCCCAGCTGAGCTTCAAAGGGCTGTAATGAAATGCAACTCCGGATCAAATCATCACAGAGAAAACCATTTGTTTAATCACTGAGAAGAATGTTAATTTGTTTGCATCTCAAATTTATTTGCCATTTGTACTACTGGAGCACTTACCAGGATTAGTGAAGAACCGGGGCATGACAGCTTCAGATGCTGTGCAAACACAGAACAAAAAGCTGGTCCCCTCCCAAGGAGCTTAGAAATCAAGTGCAAGTTAAGAGACAATAGGGACATGACAAGGAAATAAGCAGGCAGAAGAGCCTACGTTAAAAATCATGCACATATCTCCCAATGTTGTTACAGTTGTATTGTATTCCCTTGTAACAGAGACAGCAGTAGCAGGTGCTGTTTGTGAAAACACTGGAAAAACATGAGGAAGAAAAGGAAATACGAGGAGGGCGATACAGTTGCTAGGATGCGTTTGTAATTAATAGTGGCAAGAGTTTTGCCTGTGTTGTTATCACTGCTGTTTTCCAATGCAGGGACTCTGCAAGATTTAAACTTTCCAGCACCATCTCAGGCATAAGTGGCTTTTGCACTGTAGTTGTTGCTTGAATTATGCTGACAGATGTAGATATAGATACAGATGATAAAATCATGTAGAACCACTGAATCACACACTGGTTTGGGTTGGGAGGGACATTCAAGGATCATCTAGTTCCAGCCCCCCGCCATGGGCAGGGACACCCTCCACCAGACCAAGTTGCCCAAAGCCCCACCCAACCTGGCCTTGAACACTGCCAGGGAGGGAGCAGCCACAGCTTCTCTGGGCAGCCTGTGCCAGGGCCTCAACTCCCTCACAGGGAAGAATTTCTTCCTTGTATCTCATCTAAATCTACCCTCTCTTATTTTAAACCCTTTACTCCTTGTCCTGTCACTGCACTCCCTGACAAACAGTTCCTCTCCATCTTTCCTGTAGGTCCCTTCAGGTACTGGGACGCTGCTATAAGGCCTCGCCACAGCCTTCTCCAGGCTGAACAAGCCCAACTCTTTCAGCCTGTCTTCAGCTGAGGAGCTCCAGCCCTCTGATCATCATATATAGATATACAAATAAATATTTAAATGCTTGTCTGAAGCAAAGACAGATGAAGGAACTGAGAGCGCCAGACCAGAGGAGGATGCCCACTGGAGCCTCTATGGACAGGGGAACAGGACTTGAGGCCTACGTCAAGCCAAGAAAAGACCTCAACATACATGCATATAAACTGCGGGTCTGCTGAACCTTACACATGCTAGCTTGCCTCACATGTTCAGACCAATTCCCACAAAATGGAAAAACAAACCTCCCTCTATGTCGGTCCTCTAAGTCCTGAAAATAATTCAACTGCAAAAGCAAACAAGCTTAAAAGGAGAAGGCAGACTAAAAGCAAAGGATGCTGTATGTGCATGCTTCCATTAGCATAACTGGTTTTCTTTATGCTCCAGTCTGGGAGTACTTTTGAAAAGAGGAGCTGAAAGCACAGCTTTCCCATCCAGATCATCTATGCTTTTACAGAGGCTTGGGGATACACAACAGGGATAACTATCTGCTTGAGGCTTGTTTGCTTTATTTAGTTCAAGGGCAGGTCTGTCTAGCTCCTTGCAGAGAGCAAAACCAGATGATATCAGTGCTGTTTCTGAGTTGGGGTTTTTTGGTTGGGGTTTTTTGTTTGTTTTTATTTATTTATTTTTGTTGACAGCAGCACTGATGGGCACAGCAAGAAATAAAAAACATCAAGAACATTTCAGCCTCAAAATGCTTCTGACCTCTGGATTAGTTACACGTTCTGTCACTGGGTGCATCATCAGTAGGAATGATCTTGGGTACAATGGTCAAAGCAGAAGACGTTAATTGTCAATAAAGAGGGAAAGAATGGGAATCAGAAGGAAAACTAACCCCAGCAGGGAGCTGCATGAGTAGCTGTTGAACTCCAGTTCACCAACAGATATCCCAAATGGAACCACTGGGAAAAAGTTCTGATTTCAGCCGTACAGGACCATGGCTCAGCACACATGACAAACACCTGCCTGTCTGTGTCCCCACAGTTGGGGTGACTCTTCTCTCATCTTGCACACCAAAGGCCATCAGAATATTATTGACGTACCTCTGAAGAGATCACTCATGTAAGTAAGCTGACCTTTGGGCTCATTGCCATAGTGGGTTTGTGCTCCACGTTTTAAAGGACAACTTTGAAACTCTAGATTTCAGCAAATGTCAGAAACTGATAAACAATTCAATATTTAATACAGTGTGCATCTCCAACCCTTTAAAGACCACTTCTGCAGTTGCTTCCCTTGCAGAGTTCATAAGAGGCTGAATTAAAGTTGATGGCAGACTGGGAGCCTAAAGCAAAACCTCTGAGGAGCCCTAAGACCAATCTGCTTGGTTGGTCATTGCGTTTAAGAAAGGGGATGGGAAGCTGGGAGAGGATTTTAAGCTACCTGATGGCAGAGATATGCCTGTGATATTTACACCTTCTACCGTAGGTAGTAGCAGAAGCTTATTCCCCAGGTGGGTAAATAACGGCCCACAAGTTACTGGAAGTTTGGAGCGGAGAACACTGGAGTGCTGTATACACTCTTTGTTTAACCAAGGGTTATTCGGTAACTCCTTTATTAAATGCACAATAGATTAGAGAGAGTGTAAGTGTATTAACTGGAAACAAGGTAGACCAGTTTACCAGCATGTGCCAGTAAACTGAGGGCTTCTAGGTCAGTTCGGCTTCCTCGAGACTGTTTTTCACACTGTTTATATTGCCCTGCATTGTCGGCCCACCAAAGGGCCAAATCATCATGCCCTTCAGAGGCAGGACTGGAAGACTCATGGTGTTCTTCCAGACTGACAGCACAATCCCCAGGACCTTAGTTTAGCTTACAACCACTGGACCCGGCTCATGCTCTGTGGCTTTTAGGGACTGTGCTTAGCAAGCGGTGACATTAATGATCAGTGACCAGAAAGCCCTCTTCAACAAAAGTGTGATGGACATAATTGTGAAGGAAATATAGGGAAGGAAGGAACAATAGTGGGAAGGAAGGAACAGAAGAAGTATATATTCAAAAGCTCCTGTAATAAAATATAGACCTTTGCAAATATATACACATATACATGCATCTCCTCAACATATGCCATGTCCTAGGATGCTGCTACACAGCGAGAGATTTCTGGCTTCCTCCAGAAGCTGTTACCTTACCACAATGGTCCTACCCCCTCAACGTCTGGAAGCAAATCTGGATTCCTTCGTCTGCCAGGAACTGATCAGCAGCAGCCTCCCCTTCACAACAGCATCTGCCCCTGCCCTGCCTCCCTCCCAGGGCACACACTGCACATCCCTCTCTCACCCACCCCGGCTAGTGTTAATTTCTCCCCTCCCTGCCCAAAACACCTCACCTTCAGTTTTACCTTTTCCCTTGAACAGCAACACCCTCTAAGCTCAGCTGCAAGGAGAGGAAGGAGGGAAGAGGGGAGGCACAGAAATAACCACTGCTGCTCCCCCAGGATGCCCTTGCCTGCTCCCCCTTTGCTCTGTGCACTGCACACAGGGAGCAGCAGCTGCTGTGGGGCCCAGCACCTGTCCCACTCAGGCAGCACCCTGTGCTGGGGCAGGTGCTGCAAGAAGCTCCCAGACAGCTTGCACAGCTATCCCCATGGGAAAGCACAGCAGCAAGTGCAGAGGCATCCCCATGATCTGTGTGTTGAACTACGGTGAATGACTCCAACATGTTCATGCCAGAAACTCTACCTATCATTACATGGAAATACTGCCTTCATGACAAAGTCTCTTTACAGCATTCAGAGCATTTGCTACATGTCAGTATTTTCAGGTCACTTGACAGCAGCTCAGCACCCACCACAGTCAGATTAAGTTGCAGCAGCAGGTCTGTGCCACTCCACGACCCCTCCATGAAAAGGGTTGCCTCTAATAAAACAGCAATGAGGTGCCCATGCCCATGGCCCACCATCAGCCTGCTGTCACACATGGGGAGCTAGAAGAAAGTAAAATGCAACATTTATAAAATTAGATTTTCTTTTTTAAAGGGATTGTGGATTTAAAGGGAAAGAAAACTTTATCAAAGGAAGGACACAGTATCCTAAAAAAACCCCCTACAACCAAAAAAACCCAAAGGCAGAACAAACAGAATCATTATTTGGGCTGTTACTAAGATGTTACCTAACAGGATGAGCAAACTTATTACAGCCTGGCTGCCTCCTTTATACTCTCCACTTTCTTATAGTCTATACTGCACTTCCAGAGTGTTAGCTGCAACGGTGAATTCCAGCTATATTCAATACAGGCAGTAATTAAATGGTTATAAAAATGTGAAGCTGGAATGCTGACAAGCTCTACAAGCAGCATTATCGGCAGTGACAGTCGGGGAGTCAATCTGTCGCACTTCTCCAACGGTTTAAATAATGTTTGCCAGGATACCCCAGTTGACACTTTCTCCCCCCATCTCTTTGCATCTCGCCGCAGTAATTGCACAGATGCCTGCTGTGCTCAGAAGATGGAAAGCTTGAGAGGTTCTTCAGGAGATGCAAAAAACACAACAGAAAGCCGCGTGCAATTAAGCCACGTTTTGTGTTCCAGCAAAAATAACCCAACTGGCTACCAACAGCTCCTCTTCCAGCTATGCATCCCCCCACCCCTACAGCTCCTCCAATGATCTTGTTATTTCCCTCATCATCAGAAATTATCACTTTTTAAGATGCACGCTCAGGAGTGTGTGCCTGACACCTGCCCATTAAGCTTAACAAGTAGGTATTTTTACCCCAAAATTGTGACCAGGGTCTTCTTGGTAACCAAGATCCCCACAAACAACAGGGCTGAGGGGAAAATGGGCTACGCTACCCTTGGTCCTACGATGCTCACTAAAAGCCTTTTCCCAAACTTCCCAGAATGTTCTTGTAGCACCAGGGCATCTTCTCCCCAAAAGAGAGAGGTAGGAAGGCCCAAGCACGCAGAGACTAGATGTCCCCCTTCTGCTGTCTCCTTTGCCCCTCACCTCCATGCTGGAGCAAACCTCTGCTGTAATTACAGCTGTCTGAAGTCAAGCATCTGAAACCGCACCGTGATGAAAAGCAAGCTCCTTTGGCATGGACTATCACATTTAGAAGTGTCATTGTTTTTCTTCACACTCAACAGTCGCTCTGCAAGTAGAGGAAATGGAGTTTGCACACACGCACGTCCTCCTTCCTGGGTCTGCTCAGGCCTTCCTGCTCACCACCCCAGGCACGCACGGGGCAGAGCCCCGACTACTCACACAATAGCAACATGTTCATTAATGCTGCATATTCCACTCATCTATTGGACAAAGAAATATCACATCAGAAACAGAGATGCAAACATGAAGCATTTTCCTGTTTATTCTCCTGTGGAGTACTACTTGCTACTCTATAATGCTTCAGCAGCCTCAAACAAGTATTTGATTTAAATGTTATTTTCCTCTTGTCCTCTGCTTATGATGCCCTGACTATATTCCTTTTTAAGGACACCCCTTTTTGCCTGTGCTCTGCTTCTACCACAAAACTCATGGGGCTTTCCTAGCTGGTAACTGCTGAGAGGAGGAAGAGCAGAGATTAGCTCTGTTGTACCGAACAAGTTGTTTTCTATGATCAACCAGTGTCCTGGTTTCAGCTGAGACAGAGTGAATTTTCTTTCTAGTAGTTGGTATAGAGCTGTGCATTGAATTGTGTGGTGTGTGCTTACCAGCTGGGGTTAAACATGACAGTAGGTCAGGGCTGTGTAATTCCACAAAACTAAATCTATGTAATTGGTTGGTCATCGTCTTCCACTATTATTCTCACCTTTCATCCCTATTTTATTCCCATCAACTGTTAGACACATTTGTCACAACTCATCTTTATATGCTGATTTCGTCAAGCAAGGCACTGTCTCCTCTGCCTTGTTTCTGCACTGCCTGGCATTGCAAGGATAGGATCCTGACGTTTCTGAGATGAAAACAGCCTGTCTTGCTTTTGGGTTGTAAGCACTGCAGCCATCCAAGCAACTCCGCCTGGAGAGACAGGAGGAAGGAAAACACACCTCAAGCCTTGGGCAATATATTGTACCTCCTTGGAAACAGTCATCAGGAGTCCTGGTTCGACAGCAATGCAGTGCACAACAAACTTAGCAAAGCCTCCGAGCATGCTCCTCAAGCTAGTACTGTATGGACCATCCTCTGACATGCGTGGACAGCTCCCCTCACGCTCTTCATTGAGCATTTCCATGGGATAGTATGTGTATCCCAGACAGCTGAGGAAAATAATAATAAAGGAGAACGAGCTTGAATAGCATGACATTAAATTTCCATTTCTGCATCATAAAGTCAACTGCCATGTGACCCGGTACAGAATTCAGACTCTGAATTTTAGGCTACCTGATCTTCCTGTGATAAATATCAGAGGTTAAAGTTGTTCCCAGTGAAATGATACAATTCCCACCGCAGTGAATGAAACCTGCTAAAAGAGAACAAAATCCAGACTAAATCTAATGGAAGTAAATTTGGAGGGAGGAGTGGGGAAGATGAGGGACAGGAAAAGACCACTTTTGGGAGTTTTTCATATTCTCAGTTTCCACCCAGTGAGGAAAAAACACATGCCTGAATTTAAATTCTTCACAATATTGATGGCAATAAATGTTTCTCCTAGAAGACCCCAACTGGCACAAAGACGGTCCAAAAACTTTGTAGCAGAAAAAAGTTTAGATGGTTTCTTCTCGGAGTGCTGGAGAAAGATAGTGCTACCAAATTCTGCCAGCATATTCCTACATGTGTATTTCTACTCATAATCAAAATAAATAAATCAATATATCTGTAATATTTATAGACCTTAGACAAAGCTTATAAACCTGGAATCTCAGCCTTTAAACATGTGTTTCACCCTGAGAATAGCGAGATCAAAACGTTGAAAACTATATAAAAATACTACATTTTCATAACTGTGCTTCGTATTAGGAATAAGCTATTTCAAACTGGATCTTCTTCTTAAAGATGAGAAAGTAGGGAACTGCAGCATCTACATGACAGCGTGGGTAGGGTGGGTTGACCCTGGCTGAAGACCAGGTGCCCACCAAAGCTGCTCTGTCACTCCATCTTTAGCTGGACAGGGGAGAAAATGTAATGAAAGGCTCATGGGTAGAGATAATGACAGGGAGAGATCACTCAGAAATTACTGTCACGGGCAAAGCAGACTCAACTTGGGGAAATTAGTTTAATTTAGTGCCAATTAGAAGTCAGAGTAGGATAATAAGAGATAAAAACAAATCTTAAAAGAACCCACCCCCAACCCTTCCCTTCTTCCTGGGCTCTACTTCACTCCCAAATACTCCCCCTCTTCCCTCCCAGCAGCCAAGGGTGATGGGGAATGGAAGCTGTGGTAAGTTCATCACACTTCGTGTCTGCTGCTCCTTTCTTCTTTGGGGGAGGTTTCCTCACACTCTTCCCCTGCTCCAGCATGGGGCCTCTCCCATGGAAGACAGTCCTCCATGGACTTCTCCAACCTGAGTCCTTCCTACAGTTCTTCACCAACTGCCGCAGCATGGGTCACTTCCATGGGGTGCAGACCTTCAGGAACAGACTGCTCTGGCTTGGGTCCTCCACAGAGTAACAAGTCTTGCCAGCAAACCTGCTTCACTGAGGGCCCCTCTCTTCACAGGGCCACAGTTCCTGCCAGGAACCTGCTCCAGCATGCACTTCCCATGGGGTCACAGCCTCCTTTCAGGTGCCTCGACCTGCTCTGGTGTGGGATGCAGGGCTGCAGGTGGATATCTGCTCCACCATCTTTGCTGGGCTGCAGGGGGACAGCTGGTCTCACCACAGCCTTCTCCATGGATTTCAGGGGCATATCTGCTCTGGTACCAGGAGCACCTCCTGCCCCTCCTCCTGCACTGACCTTGGTGCCTGCAGAGTTGTCCCTCTCACATATTCTCACTCCTCACTCTGACTGCTGCTGCACAGACATTTTCTCCCTTCTTAACTCTGTTACCCCAGAGGGTACCACCGTCACCGATGGCCTCGGCCTTGGCCAGCAGCGAGTCATCTTGGAGCCACCTGGCATTGACTGCATCAGACATGGGGGAAGATTCCAGCTGCTGCCCCCATGCTAAGGGAAGTATTTTAGTTCTTGTCACTCTCCATGTGTGTAAAGGACCACACGCAGCTCAAAAACGTATATATGTATTATTCAGGCTGCTTTGTCAGGGAAAAACTTAATTTGATACTCAAACAAGTATCAACTCGCTCCTCACAATTCAGAGGGAGGTGCAGATTTTTAGGAATGGTTTGGGATTCAATCCTAAATTGCATTTGCATTTTCCATGCAAACATTAGCATTAAATGAAATTGTTATGTAGATTTTTTTAAAAAAAATTAAAATACCCCTCCCAGGTTTAAAACAGAAAACAGTCTTGTAACCTGCTTGTGTTAAAAAAAAAGATGTATAAACCTGTATGGTCACCTAAAGTATGATTTGCAGTAAAGTATAAGTCATGGCACGCAGTGCAAAATCGCGTTACAGCGTAACACAAAACCTTCTTAAGCTCTGCTTCAACAACGTCTTTCATCCCTTGTGCCCTCGGACAGAGTTCTTACTTCACCAATGGCATCAGCGTAAATCCAGTGGGATGGTGGGAATCACAGCATGGAAATCAAATCCAGTCTACTTCTGCGAGCTAGTAAGAACAAAACTGCATATTGTGCTCAAACAAGCACTAGCTTCCCCTCAGTTATACAGCTGCCACCTGAATCTTATGAGATAAAACAGACAGTTTGATGTGTCATTTGTGACAGTGACAGCAAAAGGGATATTGGAGACAAATCTTATAAATACTGATGCTGCTGAAACACTGTGCTACCTGAGGAAACTCAGGCCTTGCTCTAAAATTGTCCCTGAAATCAAGTCATGGCTCAGACACTCAGCACGTTAGAAAGTCTTAGATGTACAACCCAAAATCCAGAGATGTACTGAAAAAAAGAGACTGCCATCAAAGTAGAAGTCAAACTTTAAGGTCCAACAGAGATACAAGGCACTGCAGGTGAAGATTTCCAGGCCTGGGGAAAAACAGAGGAGCTGTAATATTTTTTATGACGTACTCTCTTGGGAGAACAGAACACTTGCCAGTGGAAAGATTGAATAAAACCCTTGATCTCACAAGAAGTCATGAGTTTTGTCTCACAAGAAGAAAGTAGGTGAGATGCTAGGGCAGTGATGGCAGGGAAGCATGAAACCTTCGCATCCTGGCAGAGCACAGCCGGCTCTTCCCTCACTGGCCATGGAGCAGACGCACACATGGCTACACTGCACGACATTGAACTTGCCAATGTCCTCTTCTCTCCCCTTTTGTTTCTCTACTGTATTGTCCATAACAAGCAGGTCCACTCCTGCAGCAGAGAGCAGTGATGGTGAACCGCAGGGTGCAAGACGACAGCAAGCGCTGCAGCCTCCATGGCAAAACCGAAGCTGTTTTTGCATGGCCTAGAAAGTCCATGGCAAGAAATTTGTGTTTATTTTAGCTGGCATTGCATAGAAAGAGGATTTGTGCATTCACACTGCGGTAGTCCCTCTTAATAGCAGCGTTCACTGATCAATTTTGATCAAAGATGACAGAGACTGCCAAATATACGCTCAAACACAGTAGGTTGGAGAGACTTTATCAGTGGCTTGCTAAATAAAATAACCAGAGGCAAACCCTCCTCAGACACCAGAAGCTCTGCAGAAGGGAAATGGTATGAAAGATTTCCTTCCCTGTGCAGATTCTTTGGTAAAGAGATATAGAAGCTCATCAAAACTTTTCCTGTGTTAGCACATTACGAATATCCCTCTCACTCCTGGATTCTTCAATGTTTACAAGGCATGAGTTCCCACCACAGCCTTATAATATTTCTGGTTGATTAATTAGATTAAGAAGTCAATCAACCAAAAAACAGGATTCACTGGAAACCAGGCTCCATTAATTCTGGGGCTGTCAAACCTTGTTTTCCTTACAAATAACCAGGAAGCCCAATTACAAGAATAACAAAAACCCAGAACATCGGATTCCTCAAGGAATTAACAGAGAGTCCAAGCCCGAAATAACATTTTGTCTGAGCAGGAACCCTCTCCCTCACAGGGGAAAGTGCCTGCCTTGTGCAAGACATGTGGCTGCTTTCAGCCTGTGTCCAGTCCTAGCCAGAAATACCCATAAACAAAGCGTCATCCCCACTTAGAAATGCTCCAGGCTGAGCCAGATGGAGCCCTTGATGGAAGAACTGAGACCTGAAGAGCCATAAAACCCCTTCTGTGTAGAACTGCCCTTCACTTCACAGACATGGCGATAGCTGGGTATCACAAGCACTCAGTGCAGCAGCTGGCCCTAACATGTCAGAGGATTCGAGTCACCAACAACATCAATCCCCACGCTTTTGACAAGCATGGTGATGCTGGTCTTTTTAAGACGAAAAATACAAGAAAGTCTTCTTGTAGAGCAGAAACCAGGCGCTGGCTGAGCTCCCAAGACTTCAGGAGATGATTTAATTGTGTCTGCTGCTTTGGCACAGTTAGCTTTTGGTAGACACATGCTGCTGCTATTCCCTTGGCGATCAAGTTGGCAAAATCAAACGACTGAAAAAGAGAAGTCTGTGGGGAGAAGGAGGCCTTTAATGTGATCTAACACAACTTAAAACCTAAAATGAAGAGAACAGCCAACAATGTAGCATAAAGGGAGGCATCCACTGAGTTTAAATTACTACCTGAGAAACTGGCAATCTCTATAGTTCGCAGAGATAAATAGACCTCTCCGGAGGGCAATTCATGCAGCAGTTACTGTAAAGTGGGAAGAAATCTGCGTTCAGAGCTGCCAGGTTTTTTTTTTTCCTCTGTTAACAACAGGGAAGAGTCAGTATCCCATCTCAGCTAGCTGTCAAGCACTTAGCTAAAGTTCAGAAGGATGAACTGCACCCAGAAGACCAAGAGACTCTGCTTGAGCAACCTGAATTCAATTTTGTATCAAATCCAGTATTTCAAATCGAAGGTCATATCATCCAATTATAATTTGTAAATGCTGAAATGGTACCGCAAAGACTTGGGAGACAGGAAAATAAGAGTAAATGAAATGCTCTGGAGTTTCCATAAGGTTTTTTTGATTACATTAACATACCCAAATCACATGCATATACATTATTCTTTTGACTGCTAACTATAATCAGAGATGTCAAGGCAGTTCATTATGTTTTGTAAGTTACAACTAAAAAAAGGTAGCTTGAACCCATCCATCCCTCCTTTTCCTGTTCCTTCCCAAATCTATTCCAAATCAAAGGTACAGATAACACTGTTTCCAACATGGAGCGTGAATTGGCAGAGAGAGGACAGAGAAACTCAGGAATTCTTCTGGGCAGATTTATTTTGATGCCATCTTGCACAAAGAATGAGGGATGCATGATAAAAACAAATAAAATACTTCTCTTAGCGGGTGTGAAATTGAATAATCTTTTCAAAAAACTGTGTGAGGCAAAGATAAACAGAAAGACACATTTGAAAGGTCATGATCATCAAAGAATAAACCATGTATTCTCCTTTTTCATACAAAGTCACTCAGTGCTATATCCCTATCACCCAGCAATATACTACACCACTCAGCAGGCATCTACATGGTCCAGGAACCAGCACATCACATACAACCCCTACCATAATGCTCTCTGCTTCTTAGAGATCTCTCCTGGAAGCCTGAGGATTTTCAAATGTCCTGCTTTTTGTGTTCACAAGTCAAAGATCTTCAGTGAGGCACCAGCAATGTGCACCCGATAACCCAAGACATGAACAGGCAAAACACAACTGCTAGGCAGCCTCACGGGTCCATGGATGGATGTCAGGTTTTCAGCCTCTTGACTGCTCCCCAGTGAAATTGCCAAGGATTAAAACTAAAGGCTGGGCTGTCAAAACACAGCCTAGTCAAACACAGTTCTGCAAATTTAACACAGCTCTGCAAATTTAACTAAGTTAACTTCTATTATTATTGCCACCAAAATTTATTGCAAGGAGCTTTAGTATTGAAACTGATGAACACATGCATTCGCACTGAACAGTGAGGATTCTTGTCAGGGAGGAATTAAACTCAGAATCCAATACAATTAAAAAAGAAAACAGTTTACAGGAATTATATAATGTTCTGTGTTTTACTTTATGTTTTCTTCTGTTTAAAAGACTAAAGAGATTATACTTACACAATTAAAACCTGAACTGTACTCTAAACCCTACTCTATCACTGAATCAGCCACCACAATATTCCATTTTTGATGGCAAAATGACAATAATTAGTCTCAACTGAGCAGAAGAAACTGAATCACATTATTCCCTATTCAAAAATACTTCGGCTATTATAAATGGACTTTCTCTACTAGTCTGGAGCAGTTATCTCAGAATTTAGTCTGAATTGGTATTCAAGCATAATGACTTGTACGCTCAAAGCAGAGTCAACTCACCCTCTGAAAAACTGAAGTCTCTTCACAGCAATCTTGTTCTGAGCAGCCTCGTTAGACAACTGGCACCTGTGCCCAAGGTTTTCATCACAGTAATTCCCCAGGCTCACATTGCTGAATGTTTTCCAGTCCAATATGCACAGTTTCAAGGGACAAGTTAAAAGTTAAAGCTATGTGTTGGGGTATTCCAGGGCTTGTTTTCTGCAGCCCAAACACATTTATATAGATTATGAACCAGTAGTTATTTTGAGGCTCTTCATTTTCAAATGCTAAAAAGTGTATCTAGACGGGGAGAGCACAGAACTTGACTTTTCAGATGTCAGTTACATGGGTGTTTAACAATTAAAAAGAAAACCCCAAGGTTATGGGAAAACACACAGAAAATTTAATTTAAACCAGTCAAGGCACAAAAAAATCCCCAAAAAAATCCCAAATTTTCCAACTCTATATCCCCAAACATACAGAAACCTAAGCTGTCCAGAACATGAAGGAACATAGTTTGCGTAGAAAACCCTTTTTATTTCTTTGCAATAAAAATAGGGCACTGACCTCTGCCATAATCTCTGTCAAGGATAGCTGGTAAAAACAATGGTCAGAAACGCAGAGCTCCAAGGAATTTATTTAGTAGCTTCAGGAAAGACACTCAGGGGCTGAAAGTTGTTCCAACAATGAGGCAAATCTGCTCTGTGCCCAGGCAGACCCTCTACTGAGACAGTCTCTTGGTTACAATAGAAACAAGATCACAGTTAATCTCCAGCAGAGAGCTACATGCCTTGGCTAAATGGAAAAGCACACCCCTTCCCGGTGCGCTCCCCAAAAGCCCTACTGACGGCAGCAGAGCTGACCACCTTTAGCTATGAGGACGCAGTAGCTACGCCACTGAGGTTGAACCAGAACTACTTCAGTCCCTCCTTTTTGGTTAGCCCTTTTGCTCACAGATGTTGTATCCTTTTATAGGGACACATTTATTTTTGCAGCTGCTAGGAGTTGGTTATAGACAGCTGGTGCTCTGCTCCTGAGTTCCTTTCCACCTTGCTCCAGCTCCTACAGCCTCCCAGAGTTACACAGCTAATTCACATGGTCACTTAAGCTGTGATTGATTACTGATTTGACATTTGACAACTGATCAGTCAGACTGAATATTGCCCACTCCTCAGCTTAAGGGATTTAAGAGAGAAGGAAAGACCAAATTCAGTCCCAGAGTTACAGAAGAAGGCCTCATTGCCTTTCCCAGGAGGAAAAAACAGGGTGCTATTAAACACTGTAGCTAACTCTGTAACTTCAGTATGTCTGCTTTTGAGTCCTTCCCTTAGTATTCCAGACTAAGAAAGTCACCCTGAATCTACACAAAGGAAACTAACATGAAACTGGCATACACAGGGAAAAAAAGGACAAAACCCAAACCAGCCACTAATCCCAGAGAAGATCCCGCAGTAGCCAGATATATTTCTAATACGAAAAACCTTGTCACAGCCAGAGCTGAAAGGAGAACTCAGCTGAGCTGCCACCAACAAAGCCTGCAGGGAAATGCTGCTGTTTTATGCAGGCATTTTCAGGCATACAATTGTAAACTACTTCTTTATGGGATTAAAGACTTTGAATATCCTCTTGGTAGAGGCTTTGCTAGCATATAGAGTGGGCAGGCTGCCGCTAGGCATGGGTTTCCTTACCAAAATGAGGGATGTAAACAATGGTCTGGACATACAGAATCTAATTACAGAAACACTTCCAATGCCAAGAAAAGACTGAATAAAACCAGCAAGTACAAGTTCCTCTAGTTTTTTACTGGCTTTGCACTATTTGCAGTGATTTTCTGTGGTTGCCAGCAAATTGCCAAAATAAAAACTTTGCCTTCTACCAATTTCGGCCTTCTTTATGTTTCACACATACTTCTCTGAAAACATCTTCAGTGACTGGTAACAAGATGCTCAATTTTTTATAATTGTCATGATAAATGAATCCAAGGAATCTACATTTACCCTCCTTATGCTGGGCTCGTTTTGCCGGTGTTCAGAAGATTTTAATTAATTACTGAACAAAAATTTACAATGCTGTCAGTTGGAAGGGACCTCCAGAGGTCACCTGGTCCAGCCCCCACTCAGAGCAGGGCCAACTTCAAAGTCAAGAGCCAGCTGCTCAGGGCCTTGCCCAGGCAAGTTCTGAATTCCTCCAGGGATGGCGATTATACAAATTCTTCGGGCAACTTGTCCCAGTCTTTGACCTCACATTCTGAAGATTTTCTGTCTTATATTGAATTGGAATTTCCCTTGTTTCAACTTGCAAAATTAAAAAATATCAACTATGGGCAATTTGAAGCCTAAAGAACTGCAAGTGTTGGCAAAT
Organism: Zapornia atra; assembly: GCA_013400835.1. NCBI lineage: Eukaryota > Metazoa > Chordata > Aves > Gruiformes > Rallidae > Zapornia > Zapornia atra. The sequence goes on along the minus strand of VZTU01027659.1, from coordinate 32,928 downwards.
CCCAACTCCTCCACACAGAGACTGGAACTTAGAACTGGGGAAAAAACGACTTGAGTGAAGTCTACATCCACCGGCTACTAAGGTAAATAGAGGAGAGACAGACACGGTCATTCCGCTTTCCCCACAGCAGATCAGGGTATTTCAGCCAAGGGTGCGGGGAGCTTTTGACCATGGCTCCAACCTGGAGCTGGGGTCAGTGCCATGAGGAATGTCTGCTCTGTTTCCAACCCTATCAACTCCTACCACTAATCTACTATTTGGGAAATTTTTAAGTTTCACACAGTGTGGATTTTGAAGATTAAAGTCTCAAAACATGTTGCCTGGAGACCACTGGTTAGATAAGCTTTCTTAAGAGAAGATTATGCAAAGAATTACCAGATGCAATGAAAAATCTCAGGAAATGCTTTTGCATGGCTTGTGCCATTAAATTTTTTCCTGATGTTTCTCTTTTCATCTGCACAGATACTTCTTTTTTAAAATAGGTAAATTTAAAAGCAAAGCAAATAAATTCTGGTCAACAGCACAAGAGACAGAAAAAAGTGCTCAAGTTCGTCTGAACATTTTCAAAAGTTTTGTTGAATTATGCAGGCTGCAAGCCAAGCGTTTCCTGGAAATCAGAAGATATCAGGTCTACACCCTGCTGGTAATTTCTAATGTAATATTAACCCAAGAGAAATATGCCAGTATATTTTTATCTCAAGACAATGTCACTTGACAATTCTATTTCTTAAAACTATCAGAAGATTTTGTCTTTGATGCAACAAGGACAAAAATAAGCAAGACAATGTTAAAAGTCATTTCCCAAAGCAGAAAGAACGTCAGATGTATAAACTGTATGCACCAGTTCACATAAATCAGCTGTAGAAAGTTTATTCCTTCTCTCATTTCCATCAGGAAGGTCTAGCTCAAGTCTGGTATCATACATTTAGGTTGCATGTGATATGCTTATTCTTTTTTCTTTCAGTTGTCTCTGTTAGAGATCAGGCATACCAGATGATAGTCATTTATAGAATAAACTTCAAATAAATCAGTCAGCTCAGTCACGTTATTTGTTTACTGAAGCAAAACGACAACTATATTCATCTAGAAAACAAAAAATCAAAACTCAAAAGCTACCTATCCAGTACTGATTCAATTTGGGATATTCTGGCAGCTTGGTGATGGCCATGGTCTCCTTTTCACAACACCATAATGATGTTTCCTCTTCCACTGGAAAATCATTTGCTGGTTTGTGCAGGTCCTTTTTTATCAGGGGACTCCAGTAATACCAGCACAACAGTACTAAGCTGTCTTTGGCCTGCAAAAGTATCACTGCTGAAGTGATCTAGATTTCTTATTCCAGTTGTGGCTGTAAACAAATGTGATTTTAAATGCTGACACCCTTAAGGTTCACAGAATTGTAGCGGTTGGAAGGGACCTCCAGAGATCATGGAGTCCAACCCCCTGCCAAAGCAGGTTGCCTAGGACAGGTCACACAGGTTCGCGTCCAGACGGGTCTCAAATATTTCCAGAGACGGAGACTCCACAACCCCCTGGGCAGCCTGACCCAGGGCTCTGTCATCCTCACCATGAAAAAAAGTTCTTACGCATGTTGGTGCAGAACTTCTTGTGCTCCAACTTGAAGCTGTTGCCCCTTGTCCTGTGTCCACAGACAACTGAAAAGAGGCTGGCCATTTCCCCCTGTGTCCCACACTTCAGATATTGATAAACATTAATCAGATCCCCTCTCAGTCTTCTTTTCTCAAGGCTGAAAAAGGTTATCCTTAAGATCAAACCAAAGTACAGAAGGATGTGCAGAATAAACAGACATATTGAAAGCCTTCTTTAAAACTTCTGTAGCCACGCAAGTCTTCCAGAAAATTCAGGTTTTTAATGTCAGGAAAATAGGAACAGTAAAACACAGTCTTTAGGATAAAAAACATGCCAAATCTTGGTTTTTGCTGATTTAACCCTTGAGATCTACTGGATTGTTCCTCATATCAGACTTCATTGCAGTAATTTTGATGAATCTTCAACTCAAGACATATGGGCAAAGTGGATTACAAGGAGGCCAACTGAATAATGTGAAGTCACAAAACAAGACTGCCAGAGAACAGGAACCATGGACCCATGACTTGCTTCTAATCCTTCTTGGACATTAGATTATTGAGATACACAAGGTGCAAAAATGTTATGGTAGATCTAGACCAAACATTAGGTGGTAATATGACAAAAGAGATAAATTTTATCAGCATGAAACTGCCAGAACATGCAGTGAATCTATTCAGGTACAGTTCTTCTCTCTGAACCTCCATCTCATTACCACAAACAGAAATAGAGGAAGAGGGAGAAGCAAGCATGCCCGACTTCTATGCAACACACAACTCCTGCATTTTTTTGTCCCTCAACCACAGGTTACAGCTGTGATTTTGAAAATCTGTGGCCACCACAGACATTTTGACTTCATGATTACAGTTCATCATGCCCAACTGGCCTCATACTGATGAAAAAATTACCTCTGTAAGCCTACAGGAATTAGGCTTTTATTATTATTACGAGCTCATAGGAAAACCTTTAAGACTATATATGAAATAGTGATTGAAGACCCCAAAATCCAACACAGTTTAACTTGCAGCTGAGGTGCGAGTATATTCGCCTGCTACTTGAGGAAGGAAAACTGTGCCTAAGTAATTAATAAAACATTAAATACATAGCAGATTTTTAACACAAGTTTGAAGGGATGATGATGATGATGATGATTATTATTATCTAAAGTAGTCTATCTGCTCCTAAACTTGTGTCTCAGTTGGAAACACAACATGAAATGTGCCGTGAGGCTTAATTAAACTACATTTTAAATTCTATACCCAGGTTAAAAAAAAAAACCCCAAAAAAAACCCTACTAAACTTTATGGTCAAAAGAAAAGAATGCTTATTAAATTTCGTATTTCCAGTTCTGTCTCAAAATAGCCTATGATCTGCCAACCCGTTCCAGATCTAAGTGGTTCATGTCCAACTTATCCTACACCTGTAATAGGACTGATCTATGGAGTTTTTTATATGAAACCCCTGATCAATGCAGCAGAAAATGCTTGGCAGTCATCTTCTGGGAGGGCAGAACATGATGTTACCAGAGGTCTTACCTTTTTGTACATTAAAGGCCCCGGCAGGAAAGCCCAGCAAGCCCGTAAATTTTCTTGGGTTTTTTAAAACACTTGAAAGACTTTAAGTGCTAGAGGGTGTACTTTCAAAACCCTTACATAACCTGTTACACTTTGACAACAGGGTTTCTCTGTGCTCTGAATAATCCAGCAAGAAACTGAGGAGCAGAGAGCTGGAGCAGGCAGAAGACAGACTGCAAACAGGACTGGAAGAGGAACAGCACATCTGGCTGCCTCCTGGGTTCAAAAAGACAGTAAAAATCTGCACATCTGCAACTGGCAGGAAAGAGAGCATCAGAGTCAAATCCCCAGTGCGGTCCTATTAAAAAAAAAAAAGAAAAAGGAAAGAGCTCACTCTGACACAGCCCGCTGAGCTGCCTCTAAGCCAGCACAGTGTCTTTGACAATAATAATTAAACTCTCTTAGCCTAAGACTTGGGTTTTGGTACTGTTCCACAACCTTCCTGTGCTCAGTCGGATGATATTTTCTCTTTAGCAGTCACATCTTTAATAACCACCTGCTCCTCCCTACTAACGTGCCGAGCACTTCGGCAGGACCACACTGTGGCTCAGCACGTATAGAGCGGCCATTCCTAGCGCTGGAGCCAGTGACCATTTCTCTCCAGAAGTAAAAACAAGTAAAATCCTTCAGGGAGGAAAAAGAAAACCAAAGCACACACCCCAGCACCCTGAGACAAATCGGCAAAGTATCATAAATGACTAGCTCCTGAAACATAGTTTGAAATATTCAAACAAGCTGTTAATTTGCAAAGGTGACTGAAAGCATCAGATAACAGGATTTAGTCACTACTGACATGGACACAATTTCAAACACCAGTGGAAGGCTTTACTTTTGTTGTCTTTGATGATCAAACCACCATATGTTCTCAAGGTTGGTGGCACACCAAGAACTGACCATGGGATAGATATTGGGTTGGGGGACGCGAGGTCTACAGTACATTAACAGGAAAACCTAAAGCCTATACCATAATAAAATAGCTTTTCTTGGGGTAAATCTTTCCATCTTCTAGGGCTGCTAGATTAGCACTGTTTGCAAGCATAGGTACTCAAGTACCCTTTAGGCCACATCCTCTATTCCACCCTCATGAGTCATCTGGAAATGCGGATGGGGCAAAGCACCTCACCGTCCCTGTAACAGAAAAATTTCTTCTTTTGACAGACCCTCCCAAAACAGTCGTGGTCACTGGCAAAGTAGGATTCCCATGAAGAAAAGATAATGGCTAGTTGTGAGTCAAAGCAAGATTAGATGGATTAATAGAGGGAGAAATGTAAGCGGAATAGAGCTGTGAGTGTTACCTTTTTAACTGCTCAACAGTGCATCCAAAGAGCGTATTTACCTGCTGCAACTGCAGACAGTCCTGCTTATTTCCAAGTTTCTCTCATTAACACTTTTACAAGGAAGAAGTCTGTTTTCAGGAGATGCAATTTTCAAACTATTACTTAGCAATCACTAAGACTGGAAAAGGGCGGGGGGTGGGGTGGAGGCGGGAACAACAACCTGGAGATCATCCCACTACCAGCATTCATCCTTCCCAGTAATGAGCCCCTGTGCCTTGAACAGAAAAGGAAACATCTGGTTCTTCTGCAAAGTCCCAGGTGCTGCAAGCAGAGACGTGCTGCGTGCATCAGCCGGAGGAGAAGATCGACTCTGCCTCCTGCTTTGCAGGCACTGCATCACCTGTGGCCGTACCTGCTCCCATAAAACCTGCAGCTCCTGCAGCTGAAGCAATGGCTGCCACGGCAGGCTCCTGCAGGCTGCTACTTCAAGGGCAAAGCCATAAAACAAAGATTAAAAAAATCAAAGTTGTGGAGGTTAGCAGGTACTGCTAACTCATGCACACGTCGTGTTTCTTTCCCCTCTCCCTCGCTGGTCTTGCTTATTCAGACTATGGGTGCCTTGACAAAGGGACGCTCCTCCTCCCTATATTTGGGTGCTGACACCCCAGCCTTCACTGGGTTTTTCTGGGCACGTACCATAACCCAGCCAGGACAATCCATGCTGCCAAACAGGGTCAGAAGTTAGGCAGCAGATAAGCTAGCAAGTCTCTCCAAAGGGGTTACTTGTCATTAAGGGATGCTACTAAGCAACAAAAACAAACTAGTCCAAGTCAGAGAGAGCTTGCATATAAGTAAGTAGTACAGCTTGTTTACAAGCTTAAAGATTATTACACACAGCTGGCTGAGAAGAGGCTGACATAGGTGCTGGTGCAATAAAGGCACTGGGAAGCCTTGATTTAAATGAACAACACATTTTTATCCTATTTGTATTTTTACTTTCTTTCATTGAATTATCAAAATACATTGACGTGCAGCTACATACTGTGACATTACATTTGGTATATCTCTCCTTGATACACAGGTATAGGATAAATATTCTAATAATTAAAATTAATTCTTTGTGTCACTCTCTGCTTGGGTGGCAATGAGGATCCAATGACAAATGAAAAGCTGGGCTTTACACAGTGCAGCCACCCTAAACATGACATGCTCTCAGCATCTGATTAATGTATGGTTTCTATGCCAGCAACCACCACCACCACTTCAGCATTTTGAGTTTCCTTAAAACTTCTGCAGAAAGCATACACTGACAATTTCTGGGATTCCTTTTTGGATTCTGTATTTTCAAAGGAAGCTCAAGGGAAAATCCTGTTCCAATTAAACACAGAGCAAGTTCACACAACCAGCCTCCATGCAACACCTGACCTCCACACAGGCCGGCCTGTTCCTCCCCTTCAGCTCCTGGCCCTGTATCTCCTCCTTCGCCCTTCAGTTAGATTAAGAATTTATTTTTAAAACTTACAGGAGGTAAAACTGTTAAATTCATTTAATGTGGGGCTGTACTGAAAATCTGTGGCCCCCAATACAAGAAAGATGTGGAACTGTTAGAGAGTGTTCAGAGGAGGCCACAAAGACGATCAGAGGGCTGGAGCACCTCTCCTATGAAGAGAGGCTGAGGGAGCTGAGCTTGTTCAGCCTGGAGAAGAGAAGGCTGCAAGGGGACCTCACTGCAGCCTTCTAGGACCTGAAGACAGCAGAGAAGCAGGGTATCAACTTTTTCAAGGGTAGACAATGGCAGGACAAGGGGGAATGGACTAAAGCTAAAGGAGGGAAGGTCTAGATTAGATATTAGGGAGAACTTTACAGAGAGAGTGGTAAGGTGCTGGAACGGGCTGCCCAGAGAGGTGGTGGATGCCCCAACCCTGGAGGTGTTCAAGGCCAGGTTGGATGGGGCCCTGGGCAACCTTGTGTAGATCCAGAACTGGAGGTTGGTGGCCCTGCCTGTGGCAGGGGGCTTGGAACTCTATGATTCTTGGGGTCCCTTCCAACCCAGACCATTCTATGATTTTATTATTATATGAAATCAGCTGGGAAGTCAAAGCAGAGAGCAGCCCCCACAGCCTGGCCCCAGACCAGAGGGTTTCTATGTGGCTATTAAGTGTTTCACCTCACCTCAGATCTTGCTGGCTCCCTGCATCCTTGTCCCCTGTGGAAATCCGACACAGAGGGTGACATTATGATGTGCAATTCAATGAATTCAAGAGCAGTTTCTTCTTGGTGTAATTTAGAAGCTCCAATGCAGCTGAAGGACAAATGTGCCACTGCATCACCACCAAACGGGTCCGTGTCAGGGTTTGAGGATCTGGTCAGGGACAGAGAGTCTGAGCTGCAGACTCACTAATAGAAGTACATGAGGGACTCACAGAGGACTACTGAAATCTCCTCATGTGCCTTATATCATGGCCACTGAAGTTATTCCAGGGTTAAAGAAAAAAAAATGTACTATTTCTATTGTGTCTATCAAACAGAGCCAGCAGCAATTCTTCACGAGACAGTCCAATTCACTCATCGACTCTTAATCCCCCCTGTTTTCCCTCTGCCAGAGTCTCTGGTGTTTCAGCTCTTCATGGAGATGCTATCTGCTTCCCAGTCCTATGCTGGACAAAAAGTCTTTCAAGGTTATTTTAAACCAATCTGGATGGTCATCAAGATGGTCCTGTAAGGGATTACTGATGAGATTAACCATAGCTATTACAAGTCAGTGAAATAATCTACACATGATAGTGGAAAAGACTCAGAGAATATCAGCTCAATGCTCAGGGACTGCAAGGGAAATACATTGACAGTACGCTCACATCTCCAACACTGCATTCACTCATGGTCACCCACTCTCAAGGAGGATTTGGAAAAACAAGAAAAGGCACCGAGAAGGATAAAAAGGATGCCTGTAACTGTGTGACAGCTTCCAGACAGATCTGCAGACTAAATATACCAGAAGATGTTGAAAAAATGTGCTTGATGATAGAAGTGCCAGAGAAAACAATGAGTATTCATCATTTTTTGTACCAGAGAACTAATGAACATGCTGTGAAATTATCAGGCAGGCAGCTTAAAAGAGACTTTTTTTTTCCCACATAATACATCTGCTTGCTGCAAGACATTGTAGGCATAGTTTTGGGTGGTCCTGGGCATAAAAAAAGATCTCAAACAAATCCATGGGCTTAGGTCACTGGTCTGATGTGCACTGGCTGGGGTACAATGAGATGTCCCAATCTGCCGACTTCCCCAATCTGGACAGAAGGAGAGAGAAAGGGAAGGAGCACTTCACCCTCAGGCAGATTTTTATACCTTTCCCCCTAAATACCAGTTTGCTGGCCAGCGTAAGAGAGAGGATGCTGGGGTGGCAGACATCCAGCTGTATCTGTACAGGTGGGTAGGTGTTCATGTCCACACAGGAGCAAGCCTGTAACATGGGTGATCCCAGCACAGGGGGAGCTACAGGAAGACAACAACTCCACCACAGCTTTGGAAAGTGGCTTTCTCAGCAGCAGCAGCCACCCTGTTTGATTCCTACACATTGCCAACTCAAGTCCTTCAGGAAGTGTCCGGCGGCAGGACGTGTGCACACCACCTCAGCCCAGGCCAGGGCTGAAGCCTTCACTCACTGTTGTTTTCCAGGGATGCTCACCAGCTGCTGTCACCCCAGAAAACCATGATGGTGACAGCCAGAAAATGTGCAGGGGGAGGTCTCCCTTCCCACAAGGACTCAGCCTTTCTGGACTGAGACTAGGCAAGGTCCCCAACCTCCATTCTCCAACTCCATGAAGCACAGCAGCAGAATCAGCCTGGCACACAGTAGTCAAGTCCCCCTCCTTTCTAGCCAAGGTAAAAAGAAAAAGAAAGAGTTAAAGGCAGGAGGCCATGGTGAGAGAAGGGACTTCGGAAGCCAGGCTGGAAAAAGAGCGCAGACTTGCTGTGATAACTTGGGGAAACAGGATGTCGCAAGGAGGCCAAATGCCCACGCTCTTCCCACACCCCGACGCAATGCCGTCCAGGCTCCTGCATCCCCCTGAGGTTTGTCTTTATTTTTAACAAGTGCAAAAGAATCCCCAAGGCAACACCATACCGACAAATATAAATGACTCAGCTGGAGATAGACTGGCTGAGTAAGCCCCAGGACTAATTTTCTCTCTCGCTCTCCCCCTCTCAGAGGTAATCTTGTACCTTCACAATAACGAGATCAAGACAAAATACATCTCTGGTCTGTCTGCTGGGCTAGGTCGACAAAACACTTTGCATCTCCCAGTAGCATCAAAAACTATTCCAAGGCAGGACATTTTTCTCTAAGTCGACCTACAGCCTTAAATAAGCCTTTGTTACTTCAAGTAATGAAAAAATACTGCCAAAATAAATCAAATCGGTCCTGCAATTAGTATCCTCCAAGCCACCATAAAGATGACTGAAATATCAATACCCTTAGTAGCCCCACAGAAATGGGCTACTTCCCAATAAAAGCTTTTCTTGAGTAAATAGAGGAAGTTTGCAAAAGCTCAACTGTTCAAAACTTGCTTCAGGTAAAGAGCTGCACAAATAAGGAAGAGTCTCGTGAGGTCTTTAGATTAGAAGTTCAGAGCACTCAACCTGTGAAGGAATTGGGGTGTCATGTTCCCAACAGTCCATGAGTAGGCCACAAGAAAATGTACCAAATCCTTCTCACCAGCAAAGGTACCTACCTGAAGAGTGCATGTGTTTCCACACAATTAAAATCTTACTTGTCTCCTAACCATCCAAATAAACAAAAAACGCTTAAAAATTTTATGGATAAATCCAAAGCCACACATTACTTATGCTTGTATTTTTGTAACAAGAGTGGAATTGTCCAAACGATTTTTCCTTCTGAAGACTTATCCAAAGAGCCCTGAAATCAATGAAAAGACTCCTTTCTGCATTATCAAATTAAGGCAGCTTTGGATTAGGTTCCAATACCTGATTGAGAATCAAGAAAACACATATAGTCTCTCTTTTATTTTTAATACCCTATCGTCGTTGATGCAGTCAAGGAATCTAATTGATCATCTGATAAAGATGCAACAAAAAAGTCATCTTTACAGCAAATAAAGTACGTTAGCACTCACCATATTTAAAGATTACATTGAAATGAATCATAATATTTGCTCCCTTGCAATTTAAGAAAGAATAATTTCATTAAAATACCCAGCACACACAAGGCTTTGCTTCAGCAGACTTAATTTTTTGCTTCCATTTTCCACCAGAGAACCTCAGTGTGCTTTATTGCCATTAAACCAAACATTTTTGAAAGCGACTGCTGATTTTAAAAGGGAGCAGATTTCTGTTGCTTAGATTCAAAGATGCTAAACTGGGCACAGAGATGCACAAACACCTCTATGTGCAACTTTGGCCACCAATTAATATTGCCTTTGCAACATGCTGCTTCTATGGAAAAAAAATCTTTCTTTTCTTTTTGCAGCAAGTGTGATACTGGGGGGAAATGAGTAGAAAGTACCATTGCTGTGAATATAAGGAGGGGTTTCTTAGCAAGTTTGTAACAGACCTAATCCTCAAAAACAGACCGAGTCCTTAAATTGCACTTTTTTCTAGGTTTGTGAAAGACAGAGATGACTATGTATTTAGTGTGAAGCAAATGTAGAACAGAAATAGCAGGAAGATTTATAAATTGAAGTGTATGGCCAAAAAAAAAAATAGGTGTTTTAAGTGGCTCAACTTCTGAGTAAAAAAAATCCAGAACCCACCAGCTCCAATACATTTGTGCTTAAACATGTCTCAGTTTGCTGACAAGGGCTTGTGGCAATGAGGATGCTGCACCAGGTGACACGTACAAGAGGGAACCAGAAAAAAACCCACAACAATACAGCCAATGGTGACCTGGCAGACATGAAAGCAGAGAGAAGAGGAACACAGAGAAGCGTTGGGCTCATCTTGCACAAGGTTCACTTCACAGAGTATTTGACAGATGCAGACAGACCAAATGAAGAAACCGGTGTGCTGGCCTGACGGCACACCCTTGCCATCAAACTCTCATAGCATCAGCCTTATATTTTGCAAAGAACATGCTCTGGCTCCTCTTTTTTATACTACATAGCTTCCTATTCACCCTCTCTATTGCTTTGGTTTGCGAAGCCAAAACCTCTGATCAAGCACCAGATTAAGAGAAGGCACATTAGAAAAGCATTCTTTATTCCTGCATTTGAACAAAGCTGACATTTCACATACATTCGTAATACCGCTCAGCCAAAAGGGTTTACAGGGCAGATACGCCCCCACACACACCCCTCCCGCCCTCCCCCAGGCTATCTGTATCCATAACGGGTTCTTTACTAAATCTATAAACCAGGACAGCATGGATTGTAGATATTTAAACAGCAAAACTAATTAACTAAACATAACTACTTCCTTTGAAGCTTTAGTAGATGGTAAAAAATTTCATTTATCTATTTTTATGTGGCTTGGAAACATTTGTGAAACTCAGTATTCTTCTGTCATGGAAATTAAGAATGGTCTTTTTGAGCATAAATCATCAGAAATCCTGAAGTGAAGTGAGGGCTGCTAGCTTCACTGCTCTGCCAAGGCAGGTCCCCTGGATTAGATGGCAGATGACTCCTCATCTCTAATTTCTATTGGGTTTGGAGAGGTTTTATTTTTACTTTCTCAGGGACACTTGTCTGTATAAAAAGCATACTTACCACCTCTCCACCTGCACCTTCACTTGAGGAGGACATTTCTAGATTTTTCAGGAGGACTAAACATCAGTATATACAAAGGTTTCAACACTGGACATGTTTATTAGCTTGCTCATCCCAGAACTGAAAGCTCTACGGGACATGAAATCATACATGCTGCTCCTCCAGAAACATTACTGGTGTAAAGAGGGCTGACACGCCGAAATAACTTAAGGCAGACTAATGCCCTAATTCCTTTCCAGATTCAGCTTGTTTTAATTTCAAGATTAATGAAAAAAAAAAAAGTTTTGAGTCCTAAACTCCCATTTTGCACCTCCAGCTGACTTCACTGTGGCAAGAAACATGTCAAATTCTCTCACTTCCTCTGTCCCATGCAAATCTGATAGGCTCCAAAGTGTTGACCCTTCAGTAGAATCATAGAATGTGTAAGGTTGGAAGGGACCTTTGGAGGTCATCTAGCCAACCCCCCCACAGTAAGCAAGGACATCTTCACTAGATCAGGTCGCTCAGAGCCCCACCAAGCCTGACCTTGAATATCTCCAGGGATATTGCACTACATCTCTCAGCAACCTGGTCCAGTGATCCACCACCCTCATATTGAAGAACTTTTTCCTATGTTTTTTAATGACTGAATGCAAATCTTCACTACTAAGTGAAGACTGATGCCATTTACCTTTAGACAGGGATGTGGAAAGGGTAAGGCCTATCATAAAGGAAAAGTTTAAGTTGGGACCGAGGAGCTGAGAAAGGTGTAGCTCAGACCTGGGTTTGCTCCACCACTAAAACTGTGAGAGGAGTAACTGACGCACAAGGTTCACAAGCCAAGAAAGGCTTTGCCCAAAAGCCACTCCTGCCCCTGCAAAGGGCACTGACCCCCATCAACCCTAGTTCCTTTTCAGGGAAGGTGCAATTTCAGGAAAACAAAGGAACAACGATTTGTATCAAAAAGCACTCCCTTGGCACCAAGACCAGAGCTAGCTTAAAGAAGGGGGGGGGGGGGGGAAGAAAGGAGAAAAAAAAAGCAAAATTTAAGGAAGAAGGATGGAGAACGCATAAATGCTTGTGAGCTCTAGAGAAACTAGCCTGCAGAGCCAGGTGAAAGAGCTTGGAAGAGCAAGAACAATTACAGAAATTACAATTACAGTACTGTGAATGATCTGATGCTCACATACAAAAGTAAAGGGAAGAGGAAAAAACCTCCATTCTTCGGGGTGCATCAAGCACAGTCATACACTCTGGTTCTCTACCTTCACCCTGGCATCGGTGCCACCCCCCAGTGTCTCTGAACAAAATGGACAGTGGCAGCTTACACAGCCACTGAAGAGAAGGTGAGGGAGAGAGGAGGGGAAAACAAGCTGATTTTACTGTATGAGGTGTTAAGATAAACTGTGACACAGTGCCACCATTCACCCGCTATACACCCAAAGCTCCCCAAAGCTTTTCTGCCTGCCTCCACTGTGTGGTTTCTCACGGGCACGCTGCCGAACACTGTTTAGGCATAGTGAAAAGGTAACCTAAAACCCAAGAACACATGTAGTCCTGGTGATCTCCAGCCTTGCTGCCTTCACCACTGGCTGTGTTTTCATGGAAAAACTCAAAAAACGGCCAGTTCCTCACTGAGGCCACCTCTGAAAAGAGCTGATGAAGCTCAGTCCTCTCCCAAAGGGGAACCTTTTGTGTGTATTTCTCAAAAACCACGATAAAATAGCATGGAAAGGGATACGTGAAGTGCCACAGTCCATCTGAGGATGGACTAAGGAACCTGCTTTGGCAGGGGAGTTGGACTCTATGATCTCTCGAGGTCCCTTTCAACCCCGACAATTCTGTGTGATCTGCCCACACCATGAGTTTGGAGAGATGCCATCTGGGCTATTGGCAGTGAGGGCTTTCCATGGCCTCCCCATTCTAGTGCTTTTTAGTCATCTCTGTTAATTCAAACCCCCGAAAAGGAGTTAGTCACTGTTTCAGACACAATGGTTCTTATTTCTCATACTTTCCCCAGAATTTGAAAGTTTCAGATAAACTGATATTATGCTAAAACATAATCAGGGGGAAGAAAAAGAGGAAAGGAAAAAACCACCAAAGCAGAACAACGTATTATTGTGTGAGGGCTCCTGCCACCGAAAGCGAGGGGTTCGGTGGCTGCCCACAACCCCTGCTTCCCAGTTGCAGGCTGGAACTGCTTAGCGTGTAGCTGTGCTTTCTCTGGCAGGTTTAAGGAGCACCAGACCAACTTCTCGGTCCCATCCATAAATCACTGTTTACCACCACCTCTGCTGTGCTGAGGCCACTGCATTGGGGGATAAACTATAAAAAGGATCGTATGAGCTGGTCCAAGTCTGTCACACAGTCAGGTGCCGTTCAGTAACTCTGACCACAAACCAGAGCCAGCAAAGGGATCAGAAAAGATGCTTGGGTGGAAATCTTCATCACCTGGCTGATGAAACAACACTGCAAACACACTCCTCATGTTCAGCTGGGTGAACCGACTCCCTGCCTGATGGCAAAAGCACCAGGATTCAGGTAGGGGACAGCTCAGGGCTGCTTGGCCAGTGCAACAGCCCTGCTTTAGTGCTGGCTTAACTCTCTGAAGCAACCTCTAGAAAACCAGGGAAATGCCTGACCCACACAAAGAAGAGTCAGGAACACATAGCTGGGAGCGTGAGGAGGTCAGCACCACAGCAACTCCTCAGCAGGATGGGGAAGGGAGACAAAATAAGATGGAAAAAAACCTCATGGGTCATGATAGAGGGAGTGTAATAAAGCAAAAGCAAAGGCCACATGCAGAAGCAAATGAAAACAAAAGATTTATTATCAACTTCCCATCAGCAGGCAATGTCTGGCCACTTCCCAGGAAGCAGGGCTTCAATTCTCACAGCAGTTGCTCTGGAAGACAACTTGTTATAACGAATGCCCCCCTTTCCTCTTCCTTTCTCTTGGCTTTTATTGCTCAGCAGATGTCATATGGTATGGAATATCCCTTTGGTCTGTTGGGGTCAGCTGTCCTGGCTGTGCCCCCTCCCAACTTCTTGCCCACTCCAGCCTTCTGCTAAGGGGAAAATGCTGGAGAGACAGCCCTAATGTGTGCCAGCACTGCTCAGCAGTAGCCAAAGCACTGGTGTGTTCTCAACACCTTGCTGGGTACCAATACACAGCACAGCGCTGTGAGGGTGCTGTGGGGAAAATCAACTCCATCTCAGCCAGAACCAGTACAAAGAGTTTTAAGTATAATGCAACCACGATCCAAGTTCTCCAATGTGCATTAACTCACCCCATATCAATACACTGAAGTCTTTCCAGATCATGCAAAACTGAATTCCTATGCTGCAGCACCGAATCTCCTGGAAAAGCCACATCAAGGACCTGGAAAGCAGCCTGACACTAAGAAATAAGTCTTGAAGAAGAAATATAAAGCCATCCTATGAACATGAGACAGTCAGTCTTGCAACCAAACCTAAGGCTTACTATCCTTTTGCACAATCTGAGAAGTGAGCCAAGTTCCCAAGATCCTTGCAGTGCTGTCAGAGCCTGGTAATTCCAAATTTTCTGTATTTTTTTATTCATATCTTTGTAACACTTCACAATTTTCTAGTTTAGCTAATGTAGATAAGCTTCTTATAATTCTGAATTTTTTGTTTTAAATAAAATATTTCTCCCAAACAAGAGAAGTCAATGCATTCAAGCACTTGGCAGTCTGAGAAGCACTGAAAGCTTAATTAGTATGTTGGAAGAACGTGCAACAAGGCAAAATACTGGTAGAGGTGCAAAGAACCAGCACATTTAGGCTGGAGTTGGAAGGAAGAAGAGGTAAAGAGCAGAAGTGATAAGGAACAGGTTAAAAACATTAAATTGGTTACTAATAACACAGGGACTAAATACATAAGGAAATAGTATATTTAGAAAAATCTTAATTAAACTGGAGCATGTGGAAAGCTTGCTGAGCTCAGAAAGCAACTCAAACTACCTTAGCTCTATGAAATGGGTAGGAAAGTTAACATAGCTAAGTGTCTTGAAGGCAGAGTACATCCAGCGTGGCTGTGTTTAACACAGGACAAGTCACCTAGGTCTGAGGCTCATGCAAGCACTAAAACAATCACTGGAGTCCTACACTTAATGTGTGATCAGTATGGACCAAACTTAGCATGCCTGGGAATATAGTGAACTTGAAGCTTTTAAGACATGTCTGTGCATGACTAGTGAGAACGTGAACTAAGGGACTGTCTGTACAGAAACCTGTTCATGAATAAGATGCATTTATTCCCTAAGCACGGTGTATATGAGTAAAGTGCTGCACTTCAGATTCCCTTCCTGCCTTAATCCAAATCAACTTTTAAACATGCTTTGCTCCTGGGCACCATGAGACCAGGCTGTCCCATCCCTCTTCTCACCTGTTGGAAGGTGAGGGGGGGAAGGAATATTAATTTTCTGTCTCTTGCTCCTCACTTCAACTCCAAGATCACACCCCCTGCTATCGAATCACCCCAGCCTTTGTTCAGGACAGGTGCTTTTAACTTCTGCAGAATTTCCCACTCCCACACACAATCCAGGAGACAGCTCGTATGAAAGATTTATATCAATCCTTTATGCAGCAACACAAGGTTATATAAAAGCTGTGATATGCAGAATACAAAGCAGGTAGGAAGTACACTTTTAGTTGTAGGTGACACAGTTAACACTGGAAATTTAAGATTGTCACATAGAGGTCTAGCACTTTCCAAAAAAAACCCAAAAACAAAACACAAGTGTTGGGTTTGTTGGTTTCTTTTAACTGAGGCATAATTTGCAACACTAAGAGACATCCTGGCCACGCTCCATCACTGAGTGTTTGAGGTTGGTTTCATCAGGGCCAGATTTCATCCACTGCATGTTGACAATAACAAGACATGCCTCAGCACGATGGGTGCAGTTTCACAACAGCTTTACATGGATCTTAAACCTGGGCTGTCCCCCGAAAGCAACCTCAAATGACTCAAGCTTCCCCTGGCCAGCCTAGGGACCTGGAGGACCCCAATGCAGAGGACGAGAGGTCAGAACTCAGGTGGAGGGGCAGGAACGAGCTTCCAAGGCCAGGAGGAGGGCAGGAAAGTCCCAGTCAGCTCAGGCTACTGTTTCACATAACACGTTGGCTTCAGTGACAAAACCACCTTGCTGGGTTCCTCCTCTGGCCTCGCTGCTTCTCCTGGCTTTCTTGTGCTGGAGTCCATGGCTCCCTTCTGCCAGCACGACTGCTCTCAAGTCTGGTCTGTAAAGTCCATCATCAAAACCACAAGCATTTAGAGGTGACATCTTTCCTGGAGCACACCTTTAGCCCATGCCATTTAAAAAAAAATAATCTGCTTCTGGCATGGCATTGCCCACAGTTAAACCAGTGCAGCCACAAAGAGACTAGATGGGCTTTTAGGTCCCTTCCAACCCAAACCATTCTGTGGTTCTGTGACATAATACATACTGGTGGGTGATCCCAGCCACCATCCAGTCCCACACTGTGCTGGCTCAGTGCTCCTCCACCCACGGACCATGTCAGGACCCCACATGTCAAGGCGTCATGATCTCATTTCTCCTCTGTTGTTACCTCTACAGCATGAACATCAAAAACCATGACCCAGAAGTGAACATGCCAGGTAACCAGGCCTGAGAAGACATGTTCCATTTGGCTTTATTTGCTGAAGCCCAGCCCAGAGAAGCAGAGAAGATCAGTGTTTAGAAGTGAGCTAGAGGAACAAAGAATGGACTCTACCTCCAGCACAAAGCTTCTCAGCACTGAATTTCTAATTAGTGTTACTGTACATTAACAGTACTGCCTTTCCTGGCAGGCAGCCACTGGGCCCATCTCTCTGCTCTCATCATCACTGCTGCAAATAAGGTTGAGAACATGCGGAGGTGATGTACGCATTGTCCTGCAGGCATGTTCCAAGCTCAGCTCCATGTCATTAACTGAGGCAGAAGGATCTGGTGCCCAACAAACAAACATTGAAATCAGACCACACTCATCTGTGGTGGGCAGGGTGCGAAAAGCACTGGCCCTCCTGACAGAAGCACTCCATGCTTTGCTACAGATAGGTTCTGCCTGGTACCTTCAGCAGCTTACAGTGCCAGCTGAGCTGTGAGGACAGGCAGCGGGGATCCCAGCTGATGCAGCAGTTGAGCAATGCTCTGGATAGCAACAGCTTTTAAGTGTCTTCCTCCTCCACCTCTGATGGTGAACTGAGATAAAGCCAAAGGAGACATGCCAACAACACTGGCAAAGCCTGAAATTACAGTCGCAGGCATCCATCCCACCTGTGCTGCTGAAGGTAAGAGGTGCTGCGAGCTACACCACACTCTTAGGTCCAGGGAAGTAACTTCAGACGAACAGAGATTACTTAGGACTAGTATCAGTGTAAGGCACCATGTAAGGGCAGAATTAGATTCTTTGAACCAACTCCAGCTCTACTCCTAACGCCCAGGAGGGCATCCCTTTTGAAGTAACAAATAGCAGCAGAGGTTATTACTGGCTTTTGTCATTGCTGTTGAGTTCCCACAAGAGGTATTCCCACTAAACACTTGGAAGACTTTAGCTGCCAAAAAAAGAAACAACCAGCAGCAGGTTTGCCGGGCACCGCTGTGCCTCTGCATTGCTCAGTGCTCCTCTGACCGGAGGAGAAAACCTCTGCAGATCAAGTTGGGCAGTCCTGTGACACAGCTGAAATACCTTATGGCTGATGTTAAACTCTGGCTTATGAAGATCCAAACTGTTTAAGTGCCTGTTGGACAGCTCGCTCTGCAGCAGCGCTTTAACAGGCACACAGAGGAGGCACTTGTCTCCCTCCTGCTGACGGCCAAGCCGCAAACAGCCGGTAGCGCTGGGTCAGAACCCACTTTGCCCACTGCCTTGAAAAGAAGCTGGACGTTTGTGCTGGGCACACAAAGGCTGATCTGTTCAGAGCTGGCTGCAGTGCTCCCGCCCGGCTCCCAGTGCTGGCCTGACACAGGCTGCTGTGCAAGGAGGGGTGGGTAAAAGCACGAGCGCTGTCCTGTTTCTCCAAAGAGTGCTCCTAGCAAATGTCATTATTTCAAAATGTTGCACTCTGAGAATACTTGTGTGAAGTGCTCATGAAAATCTCAACTGTGTAAATTGGCATTTAATTTGTATCTTCAGCATTGCCGCTCAAAAAAAGAAGTTAAACGTGTCTACATTTTTTCCAGCAGAAAAAGCTGTGAGCTGCAAAGCGGCTCTTCTCTGCTTGGCAATCGCTACCGTTCGCTTGTTTGTTTTGGTGCAGCATAGGTCGGGAGGGAGGAATGATAATAAAAACATGAACACTTTTTCTTCTCACCTTGAATGGTGACAGGCTCAACAGCAAGCAACTTTATATAGTGCAATCAGCACGTATGCCCACAGGAGAGGAAAAACACAATTATGGGTCTTTGTCTTGCATAGCCTTACCCAAACTTCACTTCAGTGAAATATATTAAGACTTACGATGTATGCAGAGAACATCTGTATCTCTATAGTTGCAAGGGCCAGGGCATAGACAGAGGAGCCTACGCACACTCAACTTCAGCCTGTACCTATACTGCAGAGAGCTGGACAGAGCGTTCTGCCTGCCCTTGCTCGCTGCCCACCCCACTTCAGCCCGCAAAGCAGGGTATTTCCATAGAATGCTGTTTCTATGCACTGCTACTGTACAATACTCATTTAAAGGTTGAAGAGATAGCATGACCTAGTTTCACTCTGCAAGCACTTTCTGTGAGTACCTGTGCACAGGAGCCATGGATCTAGACATGAGGAAGGCTGTGCTAGGGGAGGGGGCTGCCAGTGCCCCTCGCAGCTCAGACCCCACTGCCACCTCCTGAACATGTAGGAGATGGTTCTGGGACACAAGCAGAACTCCCCCGAGCTAGCTGAGAGTGCCAGGGCCCCTTCGGCCTCCTTGGCCACTGCAGCTCATACGAATCTTCAGCAGGGCTAATCAGAAGGCTCAGGCTGCACCATGGGAGCCTTCAGCCAGACCTGAACCCCAGAGAAGCCAATGAGAGGGGCACTGCAGCTGAAGGGCCTGTTGAATCAGACATGCCCCCACCCCCACTTACTCTTTTTCCTAGCATTTATCAATTAAATGATGTTCAAAAAGCACAGAGTATCATTGCAGAGCTGTATCACTTGACTTTTCTGAATCAGTTACCACACTTTACTGAGGTACTCTTCATGTAATACTGTAAGAGCTTTCTTTTCAACACTTTTCAAAGCTATGATTACAGGTTTAAAATTAGGGATTCATTTCAACTCACTGTGTTTTCTAATGATGCCTATATTTAAAAGGAGAAAAACCCACAAGGTGACTGGGTTGTATTCCAGGCCTGGAGACCTCAGGGCTCCTCAACTAATCCAAATTTTCCCAAAACCTCAAACTCAAAATACAGCAGCACGTTTGCAGTTTATGTACCGCCTTGTGATGATACCAGTTCTGTCACTTTTCAATCACTCTTTAACTGCACTTGCGACTTTGCACCTCTTTTGAGAGGATGAAAACCATCAGGCTTGGCTGTTAGCCAGGTGGCCATCACCTGGATGTGATGCCCAAGCCTGCCCGGACACAGCGTTCATCCCCAGCAGGGATCTGCCAACCTTCCGCTACACAAAGCAGCCAGCCAGGATCAAGTCAGCAAGCTAACATTTTGATTATGCAATTACTTGTTAAGCTGCAACTGCAGATTTTCCTGCATAATCAGGCTGATAAACATCAAACTTTTTCTGATGTTACCTCGCATCCTCAATGATGCAGTCAGAAGGCTAGAATGCATGTGAATGGATGCGAATGATACCCAGAAAAATCAGAGGGGAGAAGAGCATTGCATTGTCAGGTCAGGGGGAAGAAGCTCAGAGGCTTTGGGCTGGTGTGCTCTGCACAGACGGAATATCTCTGATGATTATACACCACAATGGCACCAACGTAGCAGCAAACACTAATTTCTCCTGGAGCGCCACTGACAGTGCTACAGAGAGGGTGGGAGGGCACTTACAAACCTCCCATTCATCAGGAAAGAGGTCACATTTCTGCTCGGTGCAGCTTTTTGGAGGAAAACATAACCCTACAAACCAGCCTTCACCTGAAACTACATTTTTGTTGTCTCCAAAAAACAATGACTGCTTCCTGCTCCAGTTAAACACTATTTTTAGTGTGTCTCTGCTGTTGCAGAGGTCAGAGCTTTTAGCTCCGAACAAGAAAGAAAACCCGAAACACGCTTCACAAAGCTGTTGATACACTATCTCTCACCCTGAAACTCAAGAGAAACCTTGGAGGTTGGCAGAAGTAAAGTTTTCAGGCTTTTGTAATCTGAGCCAAGCCACAGATCTGACTGCCCTGAACTATTCCACCTTTGCGATTAGCACTGAACAGCAGATTAAGAAATAGCGATTGTTTAATCAATTGCTATTGCACAAAATGACTGAACTCAGAGACTGAATGGCTGCCACGTGTATTTCACATTGCTTTCATACATCAGGCTTTGGGGGAGCAGGAAGAGGAGGGACCAGCCAAAAGGGTTACAGAGGGGAGGATGAAGTCAGGTTTGCAAAGCACATTAACGCAGCCTGTTAACATGGAGCTGAAAAGCTTGCAAGATCCTTTTAGCCATGCTGGAGGCCAGCGAAATGCGTCAACACCCAGTAAGGACCAAAGATCTGTCCAGATTATTTTAGAGAATTAATGCATTAAGTATCAGAGACATGATAAAGCCACTTCAGCATCTTTTTTTCCCATCAGCAATCTATGTCAATATCACCTTATGAAAAAGTATCCTAATCCCATTGAAATGGATGGGGAAATTCATGCCAACGTGAGCAGCAGGTGCTGTTCGCTCTCCTGCCTTCTCACTCTCCTTTCTCAGCACTCTCTAGCAGACAGCAATCCATCCCTACCAGCCTGCTTGCTGCTGGGAGCTTGTCTGCAGACAGCTGGACATGGACAGTGGAGTCTGGGTGGAGAACACAGGCCCTGAGAAAAACCAAAACTGCAGGTGCCGCCTCCTGTGAAGCAGTCCAGCAAATGACTCAACCCAGAGACTCCTTCAGTCCAGGTACAATCCAGACTATTTATTTCCATTTTCACAGAACAATTAACTGAAGCTACATAGCACTGACAGTAAACAAATTCTGTCTTCAACATGCACAAATGCACATACAACACGCATGCAACCTCACAGCATATGCTATATGTGTGTACCCATTTGTGCTTTGTGTCCATATAATATTGCTGAGAGACATTTATAGCTCTGCCCACACCAGCCCTGGTCAGCTCTGGTCAGACTGGAGAAGAGAAGGCTCCAGGGAGTCTTTATTGTGGCCTTCCAGTACCTGAATGGGCTACAGGAGATATGGAGAGGGGCTATTTGTCAGGGAGTGGAGTGACAGGACAAGGTGTAATGGGTTTAAACTGAAACAGGAAGATGTAGATTAGGTATTAGGAAAGAATTCTTCCCTGTGAGGAAGTGAGGCCCTGGCACAGGCTGCCCAGAGATGCTGTGGCTGCCCCCTCCCTGGCAGTGTTTAAGGCCAGGTTGGGCTTTGGGCAACCTGGGCTAGTGGAGGGTGTCCCAGCCTATGGCTGGGGGCTGGAACTAGATGGTCCTTGAATGTTCCTCCCAATCCAAACACTTCTATGTTTCTATGAATAAAACAGCTACATTGCAAGGCATTCCTAAAGCAACATCATCCAACACAACAGTGAAAAGAAAACAAGCAAAGGGAAAATAAAGAAACATAATAATGAATTTCATATTACCCCCTAGAAATTATTTCCCACCCTTTATGGTTTAGTGAACAGCTTTTGATTCATAGAATGACAGGAATGATTTGGGTTTCATTCTTTCATATAAATACAGTTTACACCAAGTCTTTAATAGCGCAAAAGCTAAGGAGGTACTGGACAAATTTAATTTACAGCTGCATTGAGGAAATATTAAAATTACACTATTTTAGGCAAGTTTTAGAGACTCAAGTTTCTTCCTCATTTCCTTCTGTATTCAAGGCTTCTACTGTGAGTTTCACAGAAAGAAGGAAGCATACCCCCAGAACTGTGACTAACTAAAAAGATCAAACATAAACGCTTTACAGGAATTCATGTAATATATCACTTGTGACTTCCCCACTGGAAGCATATCTGTCTTGGCTTGTACCAAACATACATCCCTATTCACTTAATACTGTCTGTGTATTGATAGAAAAGTAACAGAACAAAGTGATTAAGGGGAACAGCATGTCTAAAGTTTCCAAAGATAAATATCTGCACTTAGAGAAATGAACAGCATATTTTAACATGATGGGGAAAAAAAATAAATTACTGCATTGAGTTGGTCAAAACTTTTTGGCCATGAAAATTTCGTGTTGATAAATGTGACATGACTGCAAAGATTTTCCACGAGAAGGTACATTGGGTATTTCTCTGACATTCCAGAAAACTTGGAAAAGTTTTCAAATGCAAGTTCAAATCAACCTTTTGAAAGCAAACTGCTTTATTTTTAAATATAAAATGTCATTTCAAATTAAAACATCATAAAGATTCCCATAGAAACTTGTGTGGTTTCAATTCACCCCTTCCCTTCCTCCCTCGAAAACCGTAAGGTGTTTGTGCCTCAATATTTTGTTAAAAGAGTGAACCATGAAACCTTCCTAAGATCTTAATACTATTTATGCACACAGAAAGCAAGCTCTGGCAGTACTTTAATGAAAACTCAAGCATTAAATACTAACATTTCAAGGTATGCCTAGCAGAAAGGTTCAAGATATATATATAAAACAAGATCAACACAGAATGACCCTAGGATAGAAGTCCTTACACAGGCAAAGCTCAGAATCAATTGAAGTTTATTTTCATTGGGTGAAATTTATAATATGCCCAGAGTCACTATTTGCTTCCTCAAGGTTTCACAGGCAAAATGTTATTCTTATGATAGTCTATCCCATATGTTTATTAAAATAGATATAACACAGTGAAAGGAAAACATAAAACTGACCGAGGATCATTCTTAGTTTCACGGATATTTTATACACCATCTCTTAGAACTTCAATTTATGGCTTTCCTTAATGGAGGTTTTCAGGGTTGATTTTAATGTGTTAAGTGGAAATACCACTAGTTTGTTACTGCAATGTTTTCTTTATGACCTGCCCTCGTACATCACTTAAGTCTGGCTTATTTATACGGACAGCTGAATGGACTGGGAACTTCTTAAAACTAGTTTCTTTCACCTGCTTTCTTCCTGAATTTTCTTTTATTGCTTCTTTGGCCAGACACTTCTCCAGCATTCCACAAACATGAAGAAGACTGAAGATACTATGAGATTTTTTTTTCACCTTTTTTAAGACAGGAATACAGATTTTCTCTCCAGGGCTAGATGAGAGCTGTGTCTATAAACACCTCAGCATCAGCCTGCAACCCAACCCCTAACCCTGCAAAAAAGAGGGCAGCAAAAGCCATGAGAGCACCAGCAGCTTCAAGCAGATTAGCTGTAGCATCTGTAGCACCTTGAGGTCTCTTGCCAGGTTAAAGCGTTGCTAATGTCTCTCCCCTCCGGTTTGCTCAGAGCTTCCTCAGCTGTTTGAAGAATTTGAGTTATGTTAACAATTTCACCGGCCATTTACCTGAGCATCTAAAATCTAGATGGGTTTAACTTAGGCAAAGCACAGTAATAACAACTGGAGGTCTTCAAGAAGAGCCTGCTGTCACCATCCAAGTCATCCCAGCTTGAGGCTCGTTCCCCTTCTCTTGCAGTAAGCACATCCTGACTTTATTCAACAGAGCCCACAACCAGCTACATCCCCTGTTCTGAAAGCAGCTTTCCATGGGTGCAATACATAAAACCTCTCCATGCAGCACTGAGCCAGGACAGCTCACCATGCTGTGGGCTAGCACAGGCATCAGCTCAGCCTCTCCAGACCTGGCAAAGCCCCGGCAACCTAAAGTTAATACAACCATATTGACCTCAAACACATTTGAAGGTCAAGCCCCAAACAAGGTATGCCTGTTGATGGGGCCGGTCATTACAGAAGTATGTATATAAATACATCTGCAGTATTTGTCTACGTATTTATATGGTAGATATTCCTGTATCCTACAGGAATCCTGCTGGTTCTCTGAAGACACCCCTCCATCCCAGCCACACAGCACTGATGGAGGAGGCTTTGTAGCATGAGAGTCTGCCACTGTGTGAGACAGGACAAATAACTCAAAAGGGCCAGATAGTTACCAAGGATAATGGGTTCTTGGGGAAAAAAACAGTGATTTGGAAGCCTTTTTTCTGTCCACAGCATTCTCCCAAAAAAAAAAAAATCCCACCAAAAACTAAAACAAATTTAAAAAAAAAAACAACCAACCAAAAAAACCCACAAAGAATTCAAGCACCAAGTCCTGAAGGCAAATCCTGCTCAACTCATTCCAGGAAAATACTCCTGACCATCCAATAATTAAATCCCTCCTTTGGCTTCATGTCAGCAAAAGGATCCTGCTGGCTCCTGCCTGGCAAGAGTAAGACCAAAGGGAAACTGCCTGCAACGAGGGAAGTCACGTCTGCCACCGCCACCCCGCCAGCCTCACTACAGGCTCAGTCCTTCCAGGCTGCTTTGCACTGACTAAAGACCAAACTCCAGGATAAACAGAAAAACTCTCACTGTTGCAGTTAAAACTATCAGCTTAAATAAGCCCTGCGCTGGATGACACTAAAACCTCTCCAGCATCTTTACTTTTCACAGGGCTGCCTCTTGCTCCCCTTGCAGAATCAGAGCCAATGACAGTTAAAACATGAGTATTAGCACAGTAGCTCATCCTGGAAACAGCTATCATTGAAATAATAGGAGTGGAGATAGATTATTTTCACGGTATAGCTTTCAATATTCCCTCTTAACTACTTGATTAAGTTAAAAGCCAAAACAGGTATTGCACCAGCAGAATATGCCTATCGCAAATGGAACATAAAGCTTAATTAATGGCCCTACTTCCCTGATAGGGCACATGGGGCTGATAAACAGTCCCATGACGTCACATTACCTGTCGTGCCTCCTTTGCGAGAAAAGAATTTGCATTCTTTTTCAAAATAAAAGAAGTTTTAAAATTTTATTTTTATGCTATATCTCTAACTGGGAAAAAGGATCCTGCTTCTCAGATACTTAAACCAAACCAGGAATTTACCATATTTATCATGCCACTGATGTGAATAGAAGCTATCCACACAGACACACAAGTTACCCACCTGTGTGTTGCCTGAATCAGACTCAGTCCTTGAACACACGGCATCTTTAGACAGAAACATCCCTGAGCAGTGAGGAATAAACATAGCCACAGCCTTAGTTTCGAAGACTTTTAAAGCTGTGCCAACAAGCAGGACTTCCAACAGTTGAGCAAAAAGCTGCACAACATTTATAGAAGGAGTGTGCTGTATGTTAATCATTTCTAATCAGAGAGAGCTTCTCCACATCTACTGTTCTGGCTCATTTCCTTACAATTAAGAACTCCATTTTAACCAACTGCTACAATACAGATGTGCTGCTCTGGCAGTGAGCTACTCTGTCATGCCCTTAGTATATGCACAGTGAAAGCTGCAACCAGTTCAGTAGTTCAAGTTCTAGACAGACAAAATTAAAGCCAGACTGTAACAGAAGCGTACAGTAGCAGCAGTCGGAAATCCAAGTCAGGCAGAATTTCACCAGCCAGAGAGTCATGCAGAAATTATGTTCCTTAATTTAATTTGCATGAAGGAGCAAACCTAACCCAACAGCAAGGTGGTATCTAGCAGTGAAGCAACCTGAAGGGCTACTCACAGCTGATTAAACTTTTTGTAAGCAAGTTTGTTAACTTATGTTTTGGAGAAAAATATGTTTTGATAACTAAGTGAATGATGAACAAATTAATTTTGTCTTTTCCCAACTTCTCTGCAAGCAGTTAGGTAAAAAAGCCCTTTTGTGTCCTAGTTCATTACACAATGCTGCTGGACTCCAAGACGCTGCAAGATGTTGGATCCCACAATTTCAATGAATCCTCTCTCTTCCAAAAGTACAAGGTGCGTAGGGCAGATCCATCAGCCATCTCAAACCCTGGAGACCAAGCCTCTGAGTAGCCTTCTTGGTCCTGCAAAATAGCAGCTGATAACCGTTCCCTTCTGAGTGCAAAGGAAGCTCATAACACATCTTCCAACACCTAGCATGAGCAACAAGTAGCACTCTACACTTTGAACACACCTTGTAATTTCTTGCAAACTTCTCTAGCCCACATCAGCCATGCCTCACCTCAAACACCTTCTAACTGCCCTTTGCTGTGATTCTCCTCCAGGCATGTCCTGAATGCTGGCATTCCCCCGGTGTTCCTTCCCATCTCTACCTGTTGCCTGGCCAAAAGAGACAATTTATTCCTACTATTCAGAGTCCTAGCTCTCTCCCAGTCCCCTGCTACAGTACAATGCTCTCCCCGGTTGCTCTAAGTACAGATTTCCTGGGAAAGACCCTAAACCTGGACACAGCTCATGCCTGCAGTAGTATTTTTTTCTGCTTTACATAGTTTAAGGTTTGGCAAAGTAGTGACACCAACGGGGTCAGGAGGGGCTCAGAGAGGTGAATCTCACTCACCTCCTCCCACCACCTCAAGACCAGAAACCCAGAGTGATACAGGCAACTTGCAAACACTATTTGATACACAGTTAAAAGTTTGGGGGTTTTTTGCATGTTGTAGATACTCACCACTACCATCCCTTCTTCACCAACTACTTTTTCTGAGATGCCTGAAGAATTTTTTGAGACTTGGAAAGCTAGTCTCCCATGCAATATGGGGACAGCTTTCTTCCCATCAAATTTTGTTCATTTACATATGCTACTGCTCTCTTGAACTACTGTTTCCTTCCATTTCCTTTCTACTGAAGTAGCTGTACCAATTCTAACAAGTAGCCATGGCAACATAATCTTGCAGAATAAAGTAGAAAATAATCCTATAATCAGAAATCTAAATTAGAAAAATGGAATGGAAATGATGTGTTCTTAAAGCCTGCAAGTAAGTGACCACTGGAACAGATTGCAGAGAGATATGGTAAACTCTCCAACACTTAGGAGCTCTGAAAGCACACAAATGGATACTAAAAGTCAAACTTAACAGATAAATTACTACCAGAGAAGCTCCATGGGATGTGTTATGAAAACAGTGATATTAAGATGGCAAAATCCTCAAACAATCCTTCCCAATCTGTATCTGAAACCATCAACCCAGTGGGATCAGCACGTGTTACCATGCTGCACGGCACACTATGTAAACTTCTCAGGAGCCTTGACTGGAGTGCTCCGAACCCAAACCCTTGTTTGAATCACGGAGACTCCTTGCCAGCTCCCTTGGGATGGAAGCACAGCAAGGGTTTCAGACCCAAACCCAACGTGCAGCAGGGACAGGGATGGGACAGGGACCCACCACTGCCATTTGCCATCAAAAGGCCTTTTGCCATGGCAAAATTAAGATACAAAAACTGTTTTGTTAACTACAGCAAGAGTCTTCAGCCTTCAATTTAATTCTGATGGTTTCAAGGTACTTCAAAGAGTTGAACCAAGTTTTCAATTTCATTTTCCACAAAGGAATTACTGCTGGGATTTTTTTTAAATGCCTTTTTTTCCTAATGATACTTAACATGTAGACTCTCTATGTGCAATTGAATCCCAGATCCTTAAGACATATTTAATCTTCTAAGCACCCTTAAGAAGCTGGTGCTAAATCCTACAGAAGAATAATTTCCAAGGTGGATGGGGGGGATGAGGGGGAACCCTGCACTTGATCCAAATAAATCCAGGAATGTGTTGCCCACAACTGCCTTATTTTCTCTACAGTAACTGAGGAAGAGGACTTGTACCAGATTTACTGCAAAGAGGATATACTGATTCTTATCTTTGAAAGGTGATACAGACCGTCTGGACTGTTAAATTAGCCTGTAATCTAATCTAATCAATGAAAGACACATCAAGTGTTCCCACTCCAGCTTCCCATCAGCCACAGGCAGCTGAAACAATCAAAACAGATTCTCGGGGACTGCTTAGACCTGATATTCTTGAGAATAAGATTACCTGCTCCTTTCCCTTTCAATTTCACTTTCAAACTGATGTGGGCAAGGGCAGCTACACCACTGGCTAAAAAATGCAGTATAGCCAGTACAAAGCGTTTCCCTGACTGTGTATTTGTGTATTTGTTCTCACACACACACACAAACACATAAAAGGTAAAGTGTTTTCTCCATACGTTTACTGGAAGTGTAAAGAATAACTATGCATCCAAGCTGCAAACACGTAGAGCTACAGCCTCAGCTGTAGGAAGTAGTTATGTCTTGTAGGGCACTTGCTAAGTGTTCTGTGCCTCATTTTCCCCCTACACTTGAAGGGGACACACTTTCTTGGATAATTAATTTCTTGGATAAATAATGAATTTTGTTAGCCTCCCAGAAATCTGTTGTCACTAATTACTGAAACACATAGCATGAAAGAAAACATAGATAAGGGAGAAAAATACAGCCAAAAAATAGCCTGTTCCTACTTTGCACTATTAGAACATGTAATTCACACAGGCAGAATCGCTTTACTTCACCCAAATAAAATTTTAAAAGGGTAGAAAGGGGAGAATCCTTAAAATTCTTACAGAAATAAGAACACCCTGCTTACTCTTGCATTGCTTTAAAGATGTGTGTTACTCCCAAGAGGGCTACAGAAGATGACTCCAGTCTACTGTCCATAGGCTAGAGCTGACTATGTAGGGGGCTGCCTCTCTGGAAAAATTCCTGCAAACCCAGAGAGGCTGCAGGAGTCACTTCTCAAGGGAGCTGTAACCCCTACCTTGCAATAGCGTTCGCTTAGCCAAGGATCACTCAAAACCAGTAAGAAACCAGCAACACTGAGCTGTTCCTTTTCTCGCTGCGTACCCGCCACTGTCATCACCAGAGGTTCGCCCACACTCATTTAACCAGCTAGGAAGTGATGCAAGCTTAAAAAATATCCTGCAGCCGGCTAGCAAAAAACACACTAATGGGTTGGGGTTTTTTTCTCCATATCCAAATACAGCTTCATGCTGAGGGGTCCTGTCTGACAGGAGTGCAGGCTACGTCGACTTTCATTTTTTCACCAAACACAGAGAGAATACAAGCGAAGCACAACCGGCTCGGTTAGCGAGCATGCCAAGGGACTGCTCTCGCCTAGGATGCTTCGATAAAAACAAACACCTTTTGCATCTTGAGAGCCACTTGAATGTAATGTGCTTCACACAGCACAAGAGGGGCTGCTTGATTTTCCAAAGTGCTTATTTAGGAAGATCCAATTTAACAGAACCGCAGGGAAATTATATGTACAAACAATAGCTGTCATGATAATTCCAGCTGCCTTCCACGCCTGCAAATATTCACTGTACAAGGAAGCTGTCTCCTCTCTCACCTAGGGAAATTCTTCGCGCTCCTGAACGCTGACGAGAAGCTCTGTCCTGATGGACTGAACACCAGAGAAGCAATCCAGGCTGATGAGGAGCCCAACTCTATTGTTTCCCCCACCCCTGCTCACTGGCTGCTTTTCTCCTGGGCACCCCTGGCCAAGCTGTGATGGAAAGCAAGGAAATCAAATCCTGCAGGCAGAAAAGGTCCATGCCTGCTGATGTGGAAGGAGTGGGACTTTTTAGGGCCCAAATTCTTCCTCACCATCACCGCCCTCTCCTCCTGAATCTTCTGCCTTACAGCTCCTCCTGTGGCTTTATTTCCCTTTCCTCTATCAAATCCTACCTGATTTCAAGGCACCCTGGACAACCCCACAGACCACACTGGTAAGAAGGAACCGATTTATACAACTTTAGCATAGTAACTGGATGATATGAGGGCTGTGACAGACCCACATCCTTCAGGGATGGAAAACGAGAGGACAGAACCCAGCATGGCTATTAAATTAGTTAGAGCAGGACCTCTCCCACCAGGCTTTACAGCTGTGTGCCCTCAACACCAGCACAGCTACTGCAGCTACACCGCCAGTAACCCTTCAGCACATAATCTCTATTTCCACCAGCTCAGAGACAGCCATCAATGAAGCAAAAGGGGCAAGTGTTAAAACAAAGTGTTGCCCCATCCCTTCCCCTCTTCACAGACCTTCCTCCTCCTCCTCCCATCGCCCACCCCAGCACCAGCCCTGCCGCCCACACAGGGTGCAGAGGGCTGGGGAGGGACTTTCCTCTCCCTTCCTCCCCACACAGGAATGCAGGAGAGACTCAGTTCAGTGCTGAGCTGGTAAATGCCTCATTTCACTGAGCAAGCCATTTTAGGAAGGACACAGTGTAACTGACAGGCTCCAGCACTGATATTGGGTATATTGAGCCATACTGACCACATCTTCAGTGCTGATAACCTCCAGGAAATACTCAACCATAAAACCCTTTCCAGGAACGCACAATGCATTGGGCAATACCCAGAGCCCTGTTGCAGTATGAAATATGCCCCTCGTGCTTCACACCTTGCCATGCCTTTGCAAATTCAGCTTTTCCAGTCTGGAGGTAACAAGTAAATCTTAGAATCTCCTTGGAAATGAGACTGACCTTGGAAATCTCTTTTTGGACCTGGCAACACACACTGGCATTCATCTGTTAATTGGAGAAAGATCCTAGAGAGGAGCTGCACAAGGGTCTTGCCCTGCCCCAGCACAGCCTGCTTTTTGTGATACATAACTCTCTAAGAAGTCAGGAAATGGCAAATTCCTACTGTCTGGAAGGA
This sequence comes from Zapornia atra, assembly GCA_013400835.1. NCBI lineage: Eukaryota > Metazoa > Chordata > Aves > Gruiformes > Rallidae > Zapornia > Zapornia atra. Next base: position 2,045 of record VZTU01027659.1, on the reverse strand, counting down.
AAGTCAAGGCTCTCCCTCCTGCACTTTAAAGGGAAAAAAAAACCCCACTTCTGCATATTCCTTCCTTTAGTAATACAAGTAGACTGCGCTCTACTGAAGAAAAAGCTTCGAAGTGGGAAACTGAATCTCAGAGAACTGTTTTAAAGTGCCTGTTTACCCAAGCCATTCACGTAGAGAGGAGCCCTGCTGAAGGGAGCAGCGCCTCCCCAGCCACTGCTGCAGCCAAAGCTCGCTTTGGTTACTCCTCTGAAATAGCTAGAGAAAGGCAAGACAAAATAAGATTTTCACTCTACATAGGGATGACTACTGAAGTATGCTGGCCATTTACAACTTACAAATTCAATCACAGAGAGAAGAAAAAAAAAAAAGCACTGAGACACATCAGCCTTCAGGGAGCAAAGAAATGCAAGAAAATAGCTGTGATGGCGAAAGGAGTGGAGAGAAGGAAGGTGCCAGGAGTCCACGTTGAAAAGGCTTTATCTTCGCTCTTACCAGGAAGAAAACCGAGGATTTTTTTTAAAAGACTCACACAGCAGCAGTGTGTTCAGGTGCTGTAACTACAGGTTACACAGAGGGAGGGAGGCTTTCGCAGGCACTATATACATTGCTCATTAGATCACACAGAAGGTCAGCCGTTGCCTGGCCTGCACCCCAGGAAGCCCTTAAACTGCGTAAACAAACCAGTGAGCGAATTTAGATGCAAAAGCCTCAATTCAGACCTCAGGGAAAAGTTTACAGTAAGACTTCACAGGTATGTCCATAAGCGGGACACAACACACTCTGGTCCCACGAGTGGCAGGGGGCATGCAGGGAGGGGAGACAGCTGCCCCCACCTCCTTAAACCCTCACAGGCCACTAACCTCTTTGCGGTTTTCACAAACAATATAGAGAACACCAAAGAGTTTCTCAGTATATGCTACCACGGGTGAGTTTTCCCACCCATCACCCCCTTCAAGCTTTTCCCCTAACTTTGTGCCGTAGTTCACAGCTGATGCTCAGCTGCACCTCCTCACCAGCAGCAGCACGTACCTCCCTTTGCTCCTCAGAATAAGCATCTTGAAAGACACACGTGAAAAAACGTGTGGTACCAGAAGGGCTATGGGATGGGTGAGGTGAGAGTGCCCGTGTCTTGGATAAAGGTGACGGACGGCGCAGGGGAAGAAGGCACAGCAGCGTGCCTCAAATGCCACTGACCTCCCGCTAAATGAACTTCTGGGCAAATATGTAAGCACCTTATCAACCACGCGCCAAGGGCATTTCTGAAGCTGTTCTTTCTCTCAGGTGGAGCAAGTAAATTAGTCCTTGTGAGAAGACAAGGATGAAATGCCTGTGAACGCCTCTCTCCTCATGAACTCGCCGTCCTGGGGAACCTGGCTCTGCTTCCGCTCACAGTCTCCCCAACATCCGACCAGTTCTGGGGGTACACCTTCCCTCCGCACCTCCACCACTCACTCCAACGGCTCCTGAGTCCGGGCGAGGTTTCTAAGGCTACTTCTTAGAAAACTGTTTCAGTCACCCTTGAGAAAGGAAACGAAAGCCAGCGCTCTGCAGGGATGGTTAGCGTGTCAGTGAGGCACCACCAGCTTCATTCAAACCTCTTTACCCCCTCACCCCTAGCCGGGAGTGGGGTGGTGGTAGGGGACAAGGATTAATTGGACAGCCGGAGGTTTCAGCATTTCCAGCCGTCTCCGGGAAAGTCCTCCGAGCCCTTCCCTTACGGCTCCTTTTCTCTTTTAACCCCTTCTCTACCAGCACCCAACTCCTCCCACCTTTCTTGGGCTGAAAAGCCGCGAAAATTTCGAGGC
>VZTU01027656.1:301732-351233 GCA_013400835.1 Zapornia atra | reverse complement strand
TAGATGGCTGAAAAGAGTTGTTCTGAATAATACTGATTTTTGTTTTGAGGGGCAGGAGAGGGATGGACAATGAAAGTACAAGATTCAAAATAGAAATCTTAAGCGTGCATGAGTTCAGGCCATACCACAACTCAGATTGCAAACAGTAAGATTATAAGCTTTGTGCAGCACACTTATAATTCTTAATATTGTGCATAAACTTGGAAAGGTATAGTTGTAACTGGGATGGTAAAACTCATTCAGACAATCAGAAGAGAATTGCTTGTCACAGCATTGAGCTGTGATCAAATTACACCATCTGGTCATCTCTAACCCACACACAGGGTGTGACACAAAAAGGAAAGGCAGTATCTGGTAACCCAGATAAACTTTCTTTACTGCAAGGTAGGAGAGGATAGGGAAATGCAATTTTTGGAGAGGTGGTTTCTGTCTGCCCCCAATATCTTAATGTCTTGGAAAAAGATTTAAAAAAATAAATCAGCATCAACCTGAAATTGTCTGACAAGCATTCCTTCTCTGTATATTTCAAATACTGCTGCAAGTTGTGACCTGTATGTTTCAACTGGGAGCAAGGACATAGTTACTTCTTAGGATTCCTTCTACTAAAATTATAACCCAAAAGGAGCTGTGAATCTGCTTAAAGCTTTCGCATTTACCTAGTAATCCACAGATGCCACACAGATGGCTTTTATCCAAATAGACAAAGACACATCAGTCTGTAAACGCAGGCTACACTTCAGTCATAACATTGTAGGTTTACAAGTATATCCTTGATAATATCATAAGACAATTGTTTCAATTCATGTATCCACCATGGAAGTCCAAGTACTTCCTCCCTAGAGATTTGACACATGTTCTCTCTAAAGCTGTTTTAATAACACAGCTTATGATTAGCACTAAAATATGCATATCATAGACAGTTATAATTGTATAGTCTAGAGTTTTTAGAGGAAGGAATTCTTTATTAGGCTTTTAGTGACCTTTATTTAATATTGCAAGACCGACATTAAAATCACAATCAAGAGCAGACCCCAGATCTTTCCCCCCACAATTACAAGATAGTGGCAATTCCATTGTTATCCTATTAACTACAAAACGGGAGTGAGGGAATCCCTCCACTCGACCACATTCTATGCAAACTTTAAGTAATGTTGAATTCCCAGCTAAACTTCTCAGTGTTGTCAGAAGTAATGGGAAAAGGCAAGACACATCACACAGCCTGTGGTTATTAAGTCTCTGGTTCATTCTAAGTATAATATGCTCAGAAAATCCCAGCTACATTTCTCTGTTCTATTTTGCTTAAAACTCTTGATTTTTTTTTCCCTCTTTTTTAATGAAAATGTTGATTTGATCTTCTCAACACATAACCACAAGAGAATATACCCTCACATTTGACAAAATTCAAATGTTCAATGATTATTCTGTCATGGCATTTGCCTCAGACACCAAAGTTTGAATGAACATAATCTGATCTACTACTTCAAGATTCAACTCTACCTTTTAAATACACAGATGACTGAAATTCTGTTAATGCAATCACTGAAAAAAATTGAGACACCTGGATCCCAAATTCCTACCTCATTTTGAGCTAACACTATGGATATTCACAGTAATATTTTTCTATTAACAAAAATAGTGCTGTTATTTAGTAATCTTCAAATCTTTATTTCCTTGTCTTCATTCACAAACCACTTATTACATGTGGTTGGAGCAGAACATCTCACTGACACCCAAGAGGAAAACCTCAGGAACTGTCTCCTGCAGTTCCTCCTCTGTTTCCTCAGATCAACTTTAGCCAAAATTTCTAGCTGGGGTGTCTCTGCAAGCAGACTACTTTTACAAAGAAAAGTAAAACCAAATATCACACCAAAAAAAGCCAAATAAAAACCTTACTAGTTCCTAAAGTTCATGGTATTTTCTTGGCAGAGCTGTAACTAGTATTCCAGATCACAGAAATTATCAAAGTCACAAGTTTCAGTAGCATATAACCAGTAAATTTAATCAGACATGGAGTGGAAGATGGTAATTGTAAATAATTTCTCTAAATAGTGCCAGGGAATTCAAGGAATGGTTCTGGGAATTCAAGGTTTCTACTGAGTAAAACAGAAGCATCACAGAACAGACCTGGTAACTGCAAACAAATAGGACTGGTAAAATGTCAGCATACCTTCTGTGGAAGGACCGCTAACAAGTCTGCCACAGTGCTCTGAAAGAAGGAATGAGCCAACATACCAGGGCAAGACAACATAATTGGATTGCCAAAAGGCTTTTCACAATGTTTCCTACCAAAAGCTCTTTAAGATGCCAGGGGATTTATTAATGACTAAGTATAGATAGGAAAGGGCAAAGTATAGGAATAAGTCCTCACCTAAGGGTGAGGAGAGGGTATGAAAGTATACAATGTGAAATTCAAAGAAACAAAAATCAAGAATCCCAAAGGGATCTACACAGGCTTCTCTGTTGTCCAGTAAATTTAAGAAGGTGGTGAGCATGTAAGTGACCACGCTCATATACTGTACAGATTTATTCAGAAAAATAAACACCCAAGCTGAATGACAAGAACTGCAGAAGGTTGTCCTCATACTAAGCAAATGGCTGATTAAAAAAAAAATAATAATCAGCATCTGAAATGTCATATTCATAAACCCAAACTATCCACAATGAAAAAAACCAACTCTGCTACGTGCTTAAACCAACAACCTCTAGTTAGGTTTACCACACAGGAAGAGATCCCAGGATCACTATATTAGCCCTGAGGAAGTAACAGCTAACAGGCAACTAACAGAGCACTGGAACAGAGAACAGAAGACAGATCATTGTCATGTTTCTGTATGAAGGTTAAGCTTCCTCAGCTTAAATATCACATTCAGATAACAGCCTTCCCTGTATACAAGGCAGAACAGACTGAAAACGGTGCAAGAAGGTCAACCAATGCTGTCATACAGTAAACTATTAAGCTATGAATTTTCAGTTAGAAGTAACTGCTAGAGAAACAGGGCAAACATACAGAAAATAATTATTGCTTCTTTTAATGCATTAGTTAACACAGAATGAGGTGAAACAATCAGCACAAAAAGTAGAAAATAACATTTTCCCATATAAAAATACAGTAGAATTGGGGGCTCGCATTATAATGAGGTGCTGTGACTGCTAGTACATAGATTGGCTCTAATTCACTCAAAAACATCCACCAGCAGCTATTAAATTTATAAAGAGAAATACAACCTCTGCTCAGAAACCCTTTGGTTCCAGACTGCAGCATATCAGGAGCTTACACAGATGAAAGCATCACCGTCAAACCAACCCACATTTACAATTATTTCCTTAGCATCTGCAGCCAGCCACTTTTAGAGACAAGATATTGACCCCGATGAACCTGTTATTGCCCTTTCCTATGCTCCCTCTAGTCCAACTGACAGACGATACTAGTACTACAGCTTACACACACAAAATAGAAAGAACATCTTGCCCCCCCATACTATCAATGGTATCAAATCATTTCCCTTCAAGTTTACTATTAGGGTTTACCCAATACATTCACATTTTCCTCTGCATGCTTCCTATTGTAAGTCATTGCCCCGAAATTCCTATCATACCTTTGCAGCATATAGAGCTCCCTGTAACTATTTCACTGACAGCATGGAAAGCACCAGCGCTCCACATAAACAGGGGATGCAGCAATACTACAAGTACGATTTGATCTTCACATTGAAATGGGCTTTGCTGCAAATAAAGAAAAAGGGAAACAGTTTTCTTCTAAAAGCCAAAATCCCTCATGGAGCCTCCACTCCGCATCACGTGAAGCCACCAGACCCGAGCAGACACGGATTCACTGACTCAGGAAAAGCTTTGCGGCTCTCACCTCTGCGAGCACCGCCGCTTGTAGCTTCAGAGACGCGGGCCTTCCCTCGTCCCGGGGATCAGCCGGAGCCTGACACGAAGGACCAAGATCCACAACACCGCCGCGGCCAGGGAGGCTCCCCCCGCACGCAGCCGTCCCCCGGTCGACGGAGCGCTCCAAGGAAAGCCCAGACCGCGACAACACCGTTCCCCCCGGTCGCCCACACCGCGAGGCGGGCGAGCAGAGCCCTGGGCGTCCCCGGTACCTCAACGCTGCGGCGCGCTCCAGCTCCCTCACCGGCCGCGCCGCCCGCCGCTCCCTCCCGCGCCTCACCAACGGCCGCAGAGCGCCCGTTACCCGCCGCACCTCACAGGCGGGACGCAGCCCCCGTGAGGAGGAGCTCCGGACACCCACCCGTGTTAGCACCACCTGCTGCGGTGTGGGAGGAACAGGAAGGCAACTCCCGAGCCGACTCGACTCCGCTCCGCGCCCCGCAGCTGCCGACAGCACCGCTCCGGCCCCTCGCCGGGCCCCGCGGGGTTAACCCCGCCGCCGCCCGCACACCCCCGCCGCAGCGCTGCTCCCATTGGCCGAACAGTTGCTAGGAGACATTCAACAAGGGCCTACACCACCTCGGCGGACCGCGGAAGCGCCGTGCCGGCACCTGCTCCGCCGCCGGCCGCGGCCCGTCGGTGAGGCAGAGCACGGCCCGGGCGCCGCAGCGGGGCGTTTGCACCTGTCGGTGCCGGGAGGGAGGGAGGAGGTGGGTATCGGTACAGGCTCCGCCGCTGCAGCTCCCGTGAGGGAAGAAGAGAGGGGACTGTAGGTTGTGGGCCCACACCGGCGGGCTGCAAGGAATGGAGCTGTTATCTGGCCGGATGTTCGGCCAAGAACGGCATCACCTTGGACAGAGTGATCACGAGTTTTTAAAAAAAACCCAGCCATTAATATTAGCCCTTTGGCTATTTGTTGGTGCTTTTTTTCCTCCCCCGTGCAGACGGTTTCAGCGGCTGTACACGGAAGCGAGGGAGCCCTTCTGTGCCGCCCTGTGCGAAATCACTTTTCTGCAGCAGGCGCCTGAAAGAGGACAGCTTCGTAGTTCATCTCAAGAGCTGTTTGGTGCTGTCTGAGAAGAACGTATTACTGACTCGAGCAATTAGCTCACTCCAGGAATTCCTGGCACCCAGCAAGAGAAAGTTTTGCCCGGGCATCACAAAAATGCCGCCCTGTGGGAGACCTCATGTATCGGACAGCCTTCTCTGTGGGTGGGAGTGGCGCTGGGGGAGCAGTGAGACTCCCAGCCTGGCATGTGCCTCGTTTCCCAGAGAGCATCAGTTAAGTTGTCTAGCCTTCCCTCACTCAGTATGTGAGGCTTTTAATAAAATCACCCAGCAGAACTCAGTAAGATTAATTTATTAATCATGAGCCACAGGATTTGCTTACATTCATTATTGGGGTTGGCAAGACTGTGACTTTCATTGACTCAAGTGACATCTTCATTGATTTTTCTTGATATCTACTTCTTTCATACCAAAGTACACCAAATGCTGCAGTCTTGTGTAGGTATACCTGCAATATCTAATTCTCAAGCCTGCATGTTTCTGTAAGTTTGCTGACATGTCACATCTGTTTATTCTCATATTTTGATACAGAAGAGTTTGATTTTTATGTTGCGTTTCATAATTTGAAATTTTCGTCCTAATTTCTTTCAAAGTTCATAAAAAATAATTTTCAATATTATCAACCTTATTGTGGTTTTTTTTTTAAAAGATGAGGCCACCAGAATAGGCTTTTCTGAGAAAAATATAATTTTTAATACAGTAAACATTTTAATTTCTAGTGGCTAATGAGTCTTTAAAAATTTTTCAGCTCCATTCTCTGTAAGCTTTTCCTTATTGGTTCAATATTCTATTTACATTTAGCTTTGAGGAGATTGTGATTTGAAATAATCACAAATGTCTAAATACAAGCAAAGGGATGAGATTAAGGATTATTTTTGTCAATTTGAGGATTATCTTTGTCTGTTTGTCAAAAGCTAGGGTGTTACAGCCCAGGTCAAGAAATAACAAAACAATTACTGACAGAAAAGAGGCTTAAAATGCAATAGACAGGATGGCTGTTATGACCAGAAAGCCACCATCACAGAACAAAAGCAGCAATGGGGGATATAAAATATTTATTTTTAATAGCTATTTAATCATACACCCTTTCATAAATTATCCACCCAAGTTGGAAAACTTTGATTTTATTTTTTTCCCTGTAGCCTTAAGAAGGAGATAACACAAGACACAGGCCATACAGTACCATTTTCACTGTTGGGGTCGCAAGTGGACAGAGCGGTGCTCTGGCATGCAACAGGGGATGGAACTGCGAAAGGAAATAAGTCTTGTAGGTTTTCCTGCCACAAACAGAGCTGTGAGAAACTTCCTTATGTCTCTTACACGCTGCTTTGTCTGCTTTGGAAAGCTTTCTCATTCAACATCTCTGGTTTTCGAAGGTCAGCTTGAGAACGGGAAAATGTCGAATAAGGTCAAAATTACCCTTTCAAAATTCTCACCAAAGTTTAGCTCCCAGGTATGAAATATACTCCTGTCATCAACATTAGAAGTAATGCTATTTCTCCATTTATGGGCAGACCACAATTACTTCTCCAGGCAGATTTACATAGGGCTAGTAAACCAACCAGTGCTTACCATGTAGGAAGCACTCCAGCATGTTACAGAAATACTGATTATTGTTTTGGCTTTTAGTACCTTCACCATAACAGTAATAAATATTTTTAGTAACAATGCATTATTTTTACATTTATTTATCATTGGAAATCATTCCTTGCAGTGCAGAAGAAATGTTTCATTTTATGACTTCGGATCTTTCTGCTTTAGATCTGCTGCAGGTGCACTCTTAGGAGGAAGCAGGCTTACACAGAATAGAATATGTTAGTGGTAATGACAAGTGGGACAACAGGCTGAGTTCATGGGAAGGATTAAGCTGCTGGAGCTTTAGAAGATAATACATGGGGTGGGTGGTGCTGAATTCCCTTTGTCTATTTGATCTTAGCAGCTGTTCCTGAAGTCGATGCTATTCAAAAGAGAACTCCCCAAGCACTTTGCTCTGTATCAGGGTTTGTATTTTTTCCAAAGGGCTGGCCAGGAAGGGAGAAGTCTTTGTGGGATGCATTCAGGGAAGAGTGTCAGAGGAAACTGTATGTTATGAAAAACTGTACCCCAACACAGTTCTTTACTGATAATGCACCCATTTCCTATAACATCATCTTCATAAGCCACAGTGAGAATGAAACCACACTTTTCTAGAGTGGTTCTTAACAAGATGGCATATAGGTAGGATCTTGATGTAGGGAAAGGGTGGTGTCATTGGAGGTTTTGGCTCCTAAGGGATACAGATGATGATGACATCAAGCATTTCTTGTACTCTCGAGGAACATCATAAATATTCCATACTGGATGTCAGGTCTTTGACCATAACCCAGATTTTAAAAGTACAACTCCTTAAGCAGTTTTTCCTTCTTTACTTGGGTTTGCTTGATTCTAGTTGATGGAATTAACTGGAGATTCACTTTGTTTTGCTTTATAATTCAACAGTTGAGAAAAAAAAATATAGCCATTCCTCTCTGTGATATAGAACATTATCCTTAAAATAAATTTTAGTCCCATGTATTTTATAAACATAGTTTATAGAATCATTTAGGTTGGGAAAGCAACCTAGGTTGGGAAACCTAGCACTGTGAAGTCTACCACTAAACCGTGTCCCTAAGCACCCCATCTACACATCTGTCAAATGCCTCCAGGGATGGTGACTCCACCACTTACTTGGGCAGCCTGTTCCTGTGATTGACAACTTTTTGGTGAAGACATTTTTCCTAATATCCAATCTACACCTCTCCTGGCACAGCTGAAGGCTGTTTCCTCTCATCCTATTGCTAGTTACTTGGGAGAAGAGACCGACCCCACACTACACTACAACCTCCTTTAAGTAGTTGCAGGGAGCAAGAAGGTCTTTCCTCAGCCTCCTCCAGAGTAAACAACCCCGGTTCCCTCAGCCGCTCTTCATAAGACTTGTGCTACAAATACCAGCTTCACGGCCCTTTTCTGGACACACTCTAGCACTTCAACGTCCTCCTTGTAGTGAGGGGCCCAAAACTGAACACAGGACTCAAGATCCCCACTGCCTAGTGCAAGGGGATAACCACATCCCTAGTTCTGATAGCCACACCATTCCTGATACAAACCAGGAGGATGTTGGCTTTCTTAGCCACCTGGACACACAGCTGGATTGTATTCATCTGACTGTCAACCAACACTTCAGTTCCTTTTCCATCAGCTTTCCAGCCACTCTTCCCCAAGCCTGTAGCATTCCTGGGGTTGTTGTGACCCAGCTGCAGGACCTGGGCCTGAGCCTTGTCAAACCTCATACAGTTGGCTTTGGCCTGTTGATGCAACCTGTCCAGTAATGAATTATTAGAGAAATGTTGAAGATGTCTTTATAATTTCTTGTTTGTAATCCTTTGCTAAAAAGCAGGATTAAGAATTATAATAGGAAAGAATAGTAAAGACTCAGAGGAAACTAGATGCTTCGGAAAATGAGATATACAAAATACCTCAAAAAACTTAAATTGAAGATGGTTTAAACTGCAACATGGACAGGAGGGCAAACAGGCCCCTACAGTTCATAAAGAGATGGAGAGATTGTTTGCATTTCAATTCATATTCATCTTCTTAACAATATTCAAAAATGCTGTTTGCTGGAGCGGTTTCTATAGCAGTGTCCGGCTTCATTACAATTCAGCAGGGCTGACGAACCATGGGCCAGCAGAAGCTCATTAAAATGTCTGATCCTGTTATGCAATAGGCCAGTGGCAGCCTGTGACTCCCTTATTGTCTCTTGATGTAAGAACTGCGTCTCAACAAAGCCCAGCTCACAGGGCTTTCACATCTCTTTGTGGAGATGCATAAAAATAGCCCAGCTATGGGTTGTGCTGTGCACTGGTAAGCACTTTAAGGTCTGTTCTCGGTTCCAGCTCACACATTAGAAGCTCCAATCATGCAGTGATCTTAACAGATACCTCTGGAGACCACTGGACCCTATATACTTAAGCCTACCTGCGTGATCCAGTCCCCCCCCTCTCTCCCCTGCCCCACTACGTGAGAGTAATTTAGCCCAGTATCTAAGAGACATTTGATTTTTGTCTGAAAGTTCCCTCTGCTCTCATTCTTGGACTGTGAGATTTCAGGCTAAACCCTGCTACAACAAATAGAGAAAAAGATGCCAATCTTTCCCATGGGGTTTGGCCAAGCACACCAACAGTGACAGAAACATCCCTGGGATGAGATGGTGTCACTGCCTTGTCAGAGCATCCCCCAACCCAAGCCTTTGTGTCAAACCAGTGCTACAAAAAGCAAGCTAAGGATCAGGGTGATGCAACACAAAATTGATGCTGACTCCACAGGAAAGAAACCAGGCAAAACTTTTGAACAAGAGCACCTCAGAGTGAGTGACAAGATGCCACCTAAACCCTAGACTATCACTATTCCACTGCTTCTCCCCAGACTTGCCTACGCTGTTTTGCTTCTGCACAGGCCCTGCTTTTTATGGCACTCAACTGAGTCAGTTCAGCTCACTAATTCTACTTTTTTACTGTTGGTTTTGGGCTCTTGTTCCAACAGTTCAGCAAGTGAATTGGCTCACAGAGGGCTCCACATATGCTCTAGCCAGTACAAGACAGTCAAGGGGAGGAGCGATGGAAAAGAGTGAATGGTGAGAGGAAAGGGACTTCCCAATTTCAGCATCAGTTAGGAGTTAGGTCACTGATCCCTTTCATGGAGCTACACCCTCACATTTCTGTTTCTGCAACGTTATTTCTGGATGGAGACAGGAACAGATATTCACCCTATTTAACTATCTCCATGCATGATACAGGCACCATAGGCACCCACATTTGCATTTCCATTCTAGAGGCAGGTACCAGGTAATTTTTTTATTGGATTTACTCCAAAGACCTTTGGAGGCAAATAAAACATCAAGTGGTTACAATGCCTGCAGAAACTCAGGTTCACTTCTGAAATCTTTCAGACTACTAGTTCAAGGGACTACTTCCATGAGGTAAGGAGCAGTACAGACAGTGCCATTTAATTCAACAGTGTGGAGGGATGCAGACCCTTCATTCTTCCCACCCTGTCCTGTGCTACACGTGTACACTATCTTCAGAGAATATGTGTAATATTTTGCAGGTCTGCTTCAATCTCCATCTGAAAAAGCTTCACAAAAAATTTATTCACCATCTCACACTTGTGAAATATCTCACACGACAAGCTGAGCTAAACACCACTGAAGCATCATTTACTGACTGTAAAAAGAATTATACACATAAGAGAAGAATTAAAGCTTTCAACCCAGTGCCACCACACAGTGAAATATTTAGGAAAATAAAATTTCTGGAACTGTACTTTATCACAGTACAGCCCTTTGAGCCCAAGGCTCCCAAAGTAACGCTACATGTCAGAAAGGCAACGTAAGGGTAATGCTCTCAATCCTGTCTCTAGCTGGTCTGTGATAAGCTTGCAGAGCAATTAAACTACAGTTATCCATGGTGAACACAGCTGATACTCCTGTTTTTAAGCATCCTCAGCTGCAACTAGTTTTAAATGATGCCTCTCCCAAGAGAGGTGTTTCATGTCATGCCACTGAGCTCGGGTGAGTTTACTGCTTAAAGACACTTCAATCCAAATCCTTTCCTTTCTGTTTTAGGATGAGCTCCCCAAAAGCATAAGGGAACAATTGTGTATGTGATTCTGTATTACTCCTCGGTCGGGCCAGTGCTGATGCACACATGCCTACGTACTTCTTCATGTGCACAAGTACCATCACCTGATAGAAAAAGGAAAAAAAAAAGATGTCAAGGTGGATTATCAGCTGAAAAGAAACTCTTTTCCAAAAATGCAATATCCAGGTTAATATCGTAAAAACAAAATCTAATACTCACTGATTAAAATAAATTGTAAGGGCAACAATATGGAAGTGAGCAGTGCTGCTCAGCTCTGCCAAGACCTGCTGCCTCCGCAGATAGCTGGCATGGCTCCTGTGTGCTGCGCCTGCAACAGAAAAGCAAAGACCAAACCAAAAAAGAAGAAAAAATATTTTTAAATCTAAGTATAATGAGAAAATCTTGGTGATATGAGTTTTCTCCTTAGCTCAATCCGAAACACGCACAAAGAAACTTCTCATTCGCTCAGGCACACAGTTTAAACATGACAAATACAGCTAGCATAATAACTCTCTGTCCAGAATGGGGAAGTAAACTATGAGTAACTTGTTCTTACTGGTCTCTAGGGTAATAGTTTAAGAAAGGTTTTCTGTTATTTGAAGAAATAAAGTGGGGTGCTTTAAAAACAGATTGAGGCCAACAAATGGATATTTTAAACTGTCCTTTAAGTGAAATAATTTTTGTAAAATTGTTATCGGGGGGTACGTTCCAGCAGACACCTGAACACCTCACTCAGCAAGCTTCAGTTATCTCTTTGAATGCCTGTAGAAACAACATCTAAGTCTGTATGCTGTGGGCATGGTAACAGCTGTGTTACATGCTTCTTCAGTCACTGTCTAGGCTGTGATGTGCTACTAGGCCACTAAATTATTATTATGTCAGGTTCCTTTTAAATGAAAGCTAGCATTCTACATTGTAAACTTGGATGTACAAGAAGGTATAGAGTTAATGCCCTTTTGAAATTAAGCCAAAAAAATCTTTTTAAACAAATGGGGTAGAATATAAAAGGAACCCACCGTGGGGGAAGAGGGGGGAAAAAGAAAAATAAAAAGGGCTTTTTTTTTCCCAAACACATATTATCAGGAAGAGCAGTAGAAAAGGTTTATTGCCATATTGAAATCACTTCAACTGATGAAAACTGCAAAAGAAAAAATATGAGACATGGAGAAGGTTTTAGGTTTGCTTCATATGCACATAGATGACTGTCACCTTTCCCTGGTGACTAAAGTGTACTTGCTGGATTTTGAAAGGCAGTTACAAAATGAAGTTAGGGATCCCTCAGCTAGAATAAAGCAATCTTGATTTTAATTGCAAACCTCCAAGATTGTGTGTGTGAAATAACCAATGACAGAAGAAATGTGCATATGTTTTGTAAAGAAAAAAGCACCTATATTTCCCTTTTGTACTATCTATAGGAAAGGGAAAAACTTCTTAGTGTTACAGTTAGGTGCCAGTACACAACAATTATCTGATTTAGTGCAAAGTTTTAGAGCAGAGGTTTTAAGACATTGCTGCCTGCAGTTGTTGCCTTCACCTCTTGCTGGAGGTGTCTGCTTCTGGAATATCAACTAGAGCAGCTAAGAGGAGTACATCTCTTCCTTCCTAACAGAATTGTTTGCTGCAAAGGAGAAAAACCCAGTGTGGCTGCACAGCACAGACAGCAAGGGATGAACGGTGTTGATGCATAGAGAGCTTCTAAAGGAGAATGCCTGAAGAAAAGCTGTGAGCCAAGGAGCTCAAAAGCAGCATCATTGTTCATGCTTTCTATTACTGGATCAGGGCTCAGTGCCAACTCCAAGTGGGAATTTGATCATGGAAAGCATCACTGTGAAATAATACACAGCTGGTGTCACAAGGTGTGAGTGTGTGGAGGCTTTGGGGCAGTACTACACCCTGGGTCTCATCATGGAGGTGAAAGGAAAGCCTTTCCTTTGATGGGGGGGCAGCTGCAGAGCCACCCTGCAATCCTGGGAACCCTCAGCACTGCACCATGTCCTGAGAGCCATGGGGTTCTCCTGTGGGCTTCGAGAGATTGTAGATCTTGAGGAGGTGCACACACAGACCTGAGCATGGCGAGAAATATGGCAACTCATGTCCCTTGATTCTGCAGACAGGCTTGATCTGGTTTAAAATAAATACATGCAGTAAAAAACAGTAAAAAAATCTTTAAACACAAGGTAGCACAAAAACACTAATTTAGAAAAAAATTAGCAATTTTAAAACATTGTTTTCCTCCAGTCTAAAGGTGTCTCTGATAGTCAACTCCAGGCTTACTACGAGGCTCTGAGCTCCACTGCAGCCTCTGTCAGCCGGGGACCACAGTACAGCCGGGTAGAGGGACGATGAGCCACTCACTAGCAGTCTGCCTGACCAGCTCCCCAGTTTGACTCTCCAGCGTGTTGGGAGCCACTGTTAGGTCATTCATCTCTTCCTATTTTCCTGAATAATACCTAAATATTCGGCATGATTAGAATGTGGATTTGAAATTGCTCCTCCTGAGCCAAAAATTTGGGGTAGCCTGCCAGGGCCTTTGAAAGGAAAGACTGGTGCTGTGATTCCTGCTGAGAAGGGTCTCTGAGCAAGGAAGAAAGTCAAATGTCTAAACACAGTAAATGCCGTTAATAATTTCAAAACTACCTGCTTAATTTCTGCAGAAAATTGCGCATCCTGGTGCTATTTAAACTCTCCTCTACAAGCCCAGTAAGCCAGTCGGAAGGTGACAACACTACACTTTATTTCAGTGGAACAATAGTGGCATCCAGTGGTCAGCCAGCAAAATTCAAAGCACTCCTTCAAGATTTCACTGGGATACTGTGGTCTGCTCAGGAACTCGTTCTGTCCTTGATTGGGCTGGTTTTTTTAGGTGGGAATTAATGCTTCTCCTTGAAAATGGGGTGTGTTTGCACCTCAGCAGAAAAAGTAAAACACACTTTCTACAGTTCAGTGATTAAAAAGTTAATTCTCTGAGGCCCATTGCAGTTACCAAGTAATAGTAGGGAGGGTAGCGTCAGCCTTGGTGCAAACACATTTGATCTACAGGGTGTGTTCTTGTGACAAACAAGGTCAAACACACTGCAATGCATTGTTGCAGCTAGGTTCTGTTTGGTTCTTCTGATTGTTTAGAGGAAGATTGGTGTGTGGCTTTATAAGTCACCAGTAGTACTTTGGTTGCTATAAATCCTTGGAAGCTTATTTTTGCCATGTCACTGAAGGGAGTTGCATCCTATCTCCTTACTGTCATTTATATTATGGAAATATCATTGCAAGTTTTAAGGGGAGAATATGATTCATCATATTTGCTTTGAGAGTCTTATATTTAAATAGTGGATGGACAGCTTCCATTCACACCAAGCTGATCATCTTAATGCCCACCTCCTCTCCTCCTGCACTGAAAAGAAAGGGGTGTTTACCAAGCTCCCAGATAGCTCATTTACATCCAGCTTCTGTTATTCCATTTAGATTTCAGCTGAAACAAGGAACCTAACCTTCACTTGGTAATGACAAAATTGTCTGCTGCAGTCTCTTCCTGCAGCAAACAAAATACTATAGATGAGATACTGCAATATTGCATTTTTTCCAGGAGGTAAAATCCTCCTAAAATCTTGTAAGAAGCATTATATTTTCCCCCTCAAATATAATCCCCACAACTTAAAAGTTTAAAGATTCATCCAGGGCACAATCATTATGTATTTGCACATAAACTAAGGAAAAAACTGAATACTTATAATCCTGGATTCAGATCCCTGCAGCGTAGATATCCATGATTCTCATAAGTGATTGTGAATGCCCCAAATAGCTTATCTTTCCAATTTCCTCCTTAAAAATGATATGCAGTTTTTACTTTCAACATAATGTCATAAAATACATATCAAAGCTTTTCATCTGCCTGTTTTACCGCATTCATGTCTGGCCTAAATAGAAGTTAAATAGAAGCTCTATAAAGTTTAGCCTGTTACAGGTTTATACATTGCCTTAATGACATTATGTGTGCTATTTATCAAATACAGAAATACAATGAATTAAAATTACATGTTATGACATCTGACAGAAAGAACTAACTTCTTTGAGAAGTTCAGAAAAGTGTACTGCCCCTTACCGTAATTATATGCTGTTAAGTGACAGAACAGGCATGGGGAGGGGAGGAGGGGAATCTTGTTCTGTTGTGGTTAGTTTGATTTTTTCTGCCTAACAAAAGATGCCTGGTATCTCAAATGTTGCATGCATTTCATATAGACTTATGAAATTCCCAATTCTGATTTAGTACAGGTTTGCCCCCTGCTTCTTTTCCCCTCCTCCTCCTCTTCAAATGTGCAATGTCCCAACTCACTACCCATCAAAGTAAATGTAAAGACTCCCACTGACTGCAGTGGGAATTGGATTAAATCTCTAAAACAACAATTACATGCCTAATTGCTTTTTACTGCTCACTTAAAAATGCATTCTTTGAAACACTACCAATATTTGTGAAGGCTGAGAGTTTAATGTGCCAAACTATTTAGGTTATTTGGAGACCTATTTTCCACCAGTGCCTGGGGATTTAAATAAATGCTATAAAAGAGTGTTATTTACATTCTGCATTTATAACAGAATGTTTATATTGCATCATTATTCTTCATAGTGATTTTTCCTCCAAATGCCAAAACTTCACTGCACTGAAGTCAGTGGGAGATCTGCCCTTGGCTTCATTTGAACTGAAACAGGGAACTAACGCGAGAAAAGGGGATACAGGTTTCAGATCATTCTGAGACAGACAAGTCTTGCAAAAGACTCTTCCCAGAGCTCTGTGCTGACTCTTCTGGAGACCACCCTTACTCTGTCCACTTCAGTCCTCAATGTCTCCTGAGCATCAAAGACGGTGTGTTGGTTAGCGGTGCCTGTCAATAGTACCTAAAGGGACTGTGCTGATTTGACAGTGACTCTGAGAACTTCAACCCTATTCTGCCAGCAGCAGTCTGCACCCACTCTGCATCGCAATCCTGACTCTAAAATGCAAGCCCCGTACAAAAGTGTGTGTGAGAAGATTCTGCAGAAATTAATTCACCAACAGAGATCCCTTAGCTGGCCTCCGAGATTGAGAGGAGTCGTCGCTGAAGGAAAACAGCGCAATTCCCTTCCTATAAAATCTACTTGAAAGAAACAATACAATTAAAATAACCCCGAGTCTCACAAGCATGGCCTGGAGGAAGACTACAAGATCTGAATTTGGCTGTCTGCCTAACGACTTTTACTACAGAAGCGCTTCATTACCAACATCCCCTCTGAACATGCAAACCCAATCTCTGCCACGGAGCTCCTTCAGTTCCTTCTAACTATAATGGATAAAGTGTGTAGGCATCTTTTTAAACAACTACAGCAGAACCTCTCTGCGTAGGCTTGGAAATAGTTCTGAGTAATGCTGTTGGGCACTATAAGGAGGCAAGTCAGATTTTGGGAAATGGATTAGAATAGTTACAGAATTTTCTCTTTAACTTGACAGAGGACTGACAAAAGACCTGACTGGAAGCAAATAGGGTGAAAACTCATTTATCCACCCACAAACCACCTGATCAGTAAATAAAAATAAGCATGCCACAAGTATAAAAAATTAAGGTGGAGAGTACCAACACTATGTTTCATTTCAGCATTATTTCAGTCTAAGATGTTTGCAGATCCTTTAAGAGGGCCAAGTAGATTTTTCCAGGAGTTAAAAGCATGCATCTCATTATGCTGTAATGTCTTAATATGCTCACTGCTCAGATTTAAAAGCATTTCAAGATCATATCTTAGTATGCTGCAGTAATAAAAAAAATCCCACAATAGTTTCTGGTGTACTATACTGTTTCTTAAGAGCTGATATTAGACTAAAAAATTACTCTTCTGCTAATTTGATAAAGGTAAATTATTGAAGAGCAACCTATTAAAACATCCCAAGGTTAAGATTGGTATTTGAGCACTTCGTTTTCACAGGACTTTTAGTAAGAGTAAAAGGCTTTTCCACAAAACCACAGGCCAAGAAGATGGCTTCTAACTCTCATTTTCTTTGCAGCCCTGCATCGCACCCTGTGACTGCAGGCACGGTTTTTCCTTAAAAGCTTTCATTTTTTTTCTACAGTTTAGATTCTCACGGTCAAATTTATCTGCATAGCATGATTTTCTTTGCCAGTTATTGTTTGATTAGAAAGATGTTACTATGATGCTAGAGGCAAACATTTTCAGTACAAGGAAGAACCCTGTGAAACTAGGGCAAAGCTGGCGATTGCTGAACACAGCAAAATGAAAGGACATTAGTGTGGAGCATAATTATCTTGAGCTTTATCATATATTGTAACAGTAAGGTATCAAGCAAACACTTCTGGACTAATGGAAAGTGGTTGTGCAACAGGACAGCCATGATAAAAAGAAACGGTCGGTTGTGTTCATATGCCTTGTTAGTTAAAGCAAACAGTCCTCCTTCTGAAATCCATTTTCCTAGTGATGTTCTCCCTGTTGGTGGGTCTGGGTGATATCTAACTCCTGCAACGCTGTGGTCAGTAATTGCAATATGAATGGGAGGTTTATATTTGATCAAATAATTCAAACTCAAACATGAACATATCACAGCTATAAAATAAAATCAACAATGACAATATCCTATAAACTGAGACATTATTATTACTACTACTAGCTAATGTCATGCCAGCATTTTTTGAATATAAGGAGTGATGATTTTAGAACCCATTACCCAGTTTTCAGTGAGCTCAGGTCCATTTCCATGGCAACAGGAGATGCAGCTGTCTGTGAAGTTGTCAGAAAGCTGTGACGTTGGGTTCCTGTGCCAAGCGTGGCTGATGGTAATCCAACAGCAGCAGCCACACGTCTTCAGGAACTTGTCTCTACTGCAGTGCTTTCAGCTAAATGAAACAGAGAAATAAATATGCTGTATATCCTATACTGGGCTGTGGGGCTTTTTTATTATATTTTTTTTTAAGATTTTATAAAAAAATCTTTTTAAGGAATGTTTATAGACTAGGAAATTCCAATACCTGCATTCTAATTATATCACCAGCTTTCGCTGTCAGAAGCTTCACCTGATTTATTTTAATTTTTTAAAATACAAAGTGCTTTCCCCTTTCTCTCTCAGCTCTGACTTGCCCCCAGCCCTTGGCAGGGCGAGACAGCCCGTGTTACACAGCACATACACGGTGTAAGGCGCAATTGTTTGGTCATGTTTATACACAGGGTTGTGGTTTGACTGATGGTGCTTTGAATAGACTGAGGATCTGATGGGTCAGATGATCTAAGGAAGAATTTTTTTCAATTTAATAAAGTTTGCATGAGAAAAATACTCAAACATCTGGAAGGCTTGTAGCGTTTCACTGGTCAAAGAGATGTTGCAGCCTCTGATGATACACACTGTGCACACTGGTGACCAGCTGAACAGCAGCTGGATGTAGCTGTGGCCCTTGGTGCCACAGCAGCTGGATGTAGCTGTAGCCTTTGGTGCCACAGCAGCTGCAGGGGCACATCCTGCCCCTTCCCCAACAGCCAAACAGCTGCTATAGCTCACAGTCCCGCATATTAACTCAAGTGGCAACCCTTCAAGGTCTAGGTTAACACGTGGCAGCTGGGGAGAAGTTGTGCATCCCCTTCAGTCACGTCCCCCGCAGTGACACTCATCCATGGCATGGGCAAAGCAGTTTGTCTGGGGGCTGTGGTTTCACTGCTGCAGTAACCCCCCTCCTCTCAGCTGTGGTCAAATCCCTGACAGCACTCTCCTCTGCCAAAATGCTGCTGGCACGCACACATCCTCCCCTCCTCCCTTCCCCAGCTGCTGCGGCATGGCAGTGACTGATGGTGCTGAGCATGCAACACACAGGCAGAGGGGTTCTGCAGCTTTGTGCTCCTAATGGGACATTCTGCTTGCACAAGCGCCAGAACGCAGCTCAGCCTGCCCCTACTTTGAGCATATTGAATTATAAGGAACCAACTAGAAAAGTGTGTGGGGAAGGTGGCATAATACTGTGCAGCATATGGATGTTTTGGGTTTCCATGCCCAAATTCTGTCTAGCATAAATAGGCTCCTTTCCCACTAACATCAAGAGATGCTGCCTTATATCGTTCTATACTGAAACCTAGAAATGGATCATGATCATCTCCCACACTATCAAACAAAAACTACCCGTCCAAAGCCAGACAACATTCCCATAACAGCTCTGGCACATGCCATCAATCTTTCCCTGAAAAGTGATTTTCCGCTAATCGCACTGACTGTCCTCTGATTCAGCAGAAGGTTATTAGCAGGACAATGAGGAGAACATGCCTCTTCCAAATCCACACAGCAAGAAACAACTCAATCCTCACTTGCAGGTTGGTCTAGATGATGCCAGAGCTGTTCTGCATCCTGACCAGCTCTCCTCCAGCTGAGAGAGAAGAAAACTGATGTTTAAGGGAAACTGAAACTTGCCTTCTAGGGAAGTCGCTCCCAGACACCTGGCTTTCCAAGAGCAACCATGGTAGGATTCAGCTCATGGTAGACATCCACCACTGCCATCAGACAACTGTGGGTGATGATACTGGCCCCAAACATATTTTGAGGGTTGACAGCCATGCTGACTGTCTTTGTGCAGTCAGCAGTGCCTCTGTTCCTCCAGTTACTCGTGTTCTGCTTCTAGATAAAGCACCATACTCCCTCTTCTGGCATGGACAGTTTCCTTAGGGTTCAAGGGCTGAGCCTTAGGTGGCAGGGACATATGTCAGTGTTTGGGCCCCAGGACACTGCCACATAGCCCTGCTGTAGCAGAGGGCCTCACAGCTCTGCTCTGCAGTTACATCAGACCATAGTGTGACACAAACCCTTATGTTTTTTCATGGAAGAAGGAAGTTTCTCCAGGAAAGGCCACATGCTCAGGCATTAATATTTTGCTCCTGCAGCAAGAGGGAAGCCACATCAGCTGCCAGTGAAACACTCTTTGGACTGATGTTTTTCAAGTGGCCTGCTGCGTCAAATCCCTAATTGCACTAATGGACCTAACAAACCAAACCTCCTGGGGGAAGCAGGAAAGCCAGTGAGTTATTTAAAACTAAACTGAACAGAGTGCTTCAGAATACACTGCCTCGGAAGCAGCAGTGGTCCATAGGTCCTATTACTCTGCCTTGTTTAATCTCCAAGAGCGTTTGCGTCCCCCTTGGTGGGCAAAGTCAGCCCCAGCTCACCTGGAGCTGTGGAGAACAGCAAGGAGACAGCTCTGCATGACAAAAGCCACAGGCCCCACGCTCTCCTGGGGTGTGGGAAGGCTTCCTGCACTGGCACTCTCTCCTTCCAGGATGTTTCTTGTGGCTCCATCCCACCCCACTTTTGAGGCTTGGTTGAAAGAGCAGAGCACTCCGGGGTTCACTACTCCCAGTGTCAGTTCTGAGGAGATAACCCTTAGCAACTCTGTCTTCGCTTTGTCTGCAGGGTTTGGTACTGGCAGTCATGAATCCCTGCAGACTTCCCAGCACAGCCTTGTGCTAGCAACACTGTCAGCCCTAAAGAGGACAGGCTTGTGAGCTGTCGCTTCTTCATGCCAAAATCCCGCAGATAGACAGGCAAGCCTCTTTTCTCCTAATGCACCCAGGCCTGCTGGTTACCAACTGGATGTCTGCTATTTTTAATATCGGTTTTAAGCGGTTTTCTGCAGTGATTTCTCTGCCCAAAATGGAGTGTGTAGCACACAGCTTGCTTTGTGGTCCATCAATTTTTAATTGATGAGTAGCCTAGCAGCGGTTGGATGCTCAGAACTATCCTTTAATAATAAAAGAGGTTACTTCTGTATCTTCCCTGACATAACTGTCTGGTTCATTTCCATAACCTTTTTTTTTTTTTAATTGGGCAAAGAAAAAAGCAGGACCCAGCTCCCAGAGTCTTGTGCTTTGGCCTTAATGCCTGCAGCCATCAAGACCCACTGACCAGCCTGACTTCTGGTGCTGCTCAGAGTAACTGAGTGGAAGGGGATGTGGGGTTTGCTGTACCACTGTTGCCATAGAATCATATAAAAGGCATTTTGTCCCCCTAAAGGAAAGTTTAAAAGACAACAGAAAAATCATGAGGCTTTCACATTTTTCTCCAGTTACTCTTACTGCTGTTTATAACTGCAAATATTTATGTGTGGACCAGGATAGTTTATCTCTCATGCCTTCTTAAGAGCAATGCAACATTATTTCCAGATCTTTAGCCGGCTCACACTGAGACCTCATCCTGCTTCAGGGAAGAGAATGTTAAGACCTGTTAACCCTTTCAAGGAGGACAGGAATATACCCTCTTTACCTGCAGATAACACTGCCCAGGACCGGCAGCGGAACCACAAGTGGAGTTTAGGAACAGTGGTTGCAAGGGCTCGTGCTGTGGCTGCCAGCCTGTTGTCCTCTCACCTCATTCTGCAATACAAGAGGGGTGAAAGTTTTACAGCCCCACCAGGTATCTGCAATAACACAGGAAAGCCCAGGAACACAGCACTGGAAGAAATTTAAAATTATTCTGTATAAATACATATAAGTAACCATACCTGGAGGCTCCCACATACACTTCTCTCTTTATAAAACACTCAGTAATGGTATTTATCCTCCCTAATCAGACAGGTCTAGTGTTCAACTCTATTCCATATCAGCCTTTGCTCAGAAATCATATTTTCTGTGACCACCAGATGTGTTGCTGTCCTTTGGACACCTCCCAGTTGGTCCAGAAAGTTCAACCCAGCGCCCTGGACACGGCCTCCCACTGACAAGCAAGGACACCTGCCTCCCATGCTGCTGGTGCAGTAGTCCCATCAACATATCTCAGAACAAGACTTGCATTTCTCTTCTCTACTTGAAACAACCCAATCCTGGTGTTTTATATCCAATTTGTGACCCAATATCTTTCACTGGTTTTGTTTTGTGATAGCCCTGTTTTCACACTTCTTCCAAAGGCAAGGCTTCCCTCACCTTTTCATTGCTCTCATCTGCACCACACGCCTGAAGCTGCTGGTTGGCTGGGCACAGGCAGGAATCCAAGGCAGGTGAGATGCCTGTTAGGGAGGGAAAGGGCTGCAGGAAAATACAGTGATGGGAAAAGCACAAGTAAAGAAATCAGAAGAGGAAAAAGAACAACTATAAAAAAAGATAAAAACATGTGATGGTAAAGAAAAGAAGGAGGAGATTCATAAGGAAAAAAAGTACTGAAAATTACACTGAATATAATGTGGGAAGATTACACAGAGATCTTTGGGAGAACAATGCAGGCAAGGAGGAAAACGTGAAGTCTTACAGAACTTCATCTAATTTTAAGCTGCTAGCACTCAGCTCCAAACTGAATGAATGCTTATATCCCAGAAAGAGCTGGTAGCAAGGTATGACCTGCTCTGGGTAGTAGAATGAGTCCTAGTGGTAAGATGTATTGAGGGCTTTTCAAACCTGCATAACAGAGCTGTGAATCAGAGCTCAGTAAGCAGTAGCATACTTCCTGCTTAGAGAGCACAGAAAATGGCCTGAGAAGGTGCTTTACCATCAGTCTTGAAAAAACCCCAAACTTAGCACCTCTTGGATCTTCACAAGCCACCAGAGAACACAGATGAAAGCTCAGGTGGTCTTTGCTTTTCCTTAGTAGAAGAACAAACTATAATTCTCTAGAAAATATAGCAAAATTACTGAGAGGATAGGCTCAAAGATAGTATCTTTACATTTTGCTGTATATACAGAGGTATCTGTGGTACCCATGGCTCAGGATTACCAGGCATCCATCTCCTTCAGGAGCAGGGATTCCCCAGGCACTATGATATTGGGGTGCAGAAAGAAGACCAGTCCTGAAAGTTAAAGTAGATGGGGTGCTAGCAGCCTGGAAAGATAAAACAGTATAAACACTGAAAGGCCAAAACTTTCCCAAAATCCTTTCTGTGGGGATTTTTGCCTTATTTTCCCTGTGAACTAAAAAGAGACTGCACTCACCTTTCTTCAGAGAAACCCGAAGATGCTCTGTTGAGCAGCAGTTTCTCCCCCATGCTTAACAAACTTCTGCCTTGCTCACCACCCAGACTTCACCTCATCCCAAGATTACCAGTACTGAAGGTCTACACAATATAATTGCTGCTGTAAGGGATTCATCTGTAAAACACCTCCGCAAGTTTTGCAGCAAAGGCACACCAAAAGTGGCCACACAGCCAGTGAGGGGGTTTGCAAAGGGTTGCTTGGTGAAATGGAAAAAAAATTGGAAAACAAAAGAAAATTATTAATTTTCCAAGGAGGCTTCATTCCCTCCTGTTTTTGCTTCAGCCTGCTGCTTATAGGGTTCAGGCTTTGAGGTTCCACATTATCCGCACCAAAGCATTGTCCCTGCGGATTGATGGCAAGACTCACACATCCCTTAGCTCAAAACACACAGCAGCACTCCCAAAGCCAACATTTCCAGGCTCAGTAGCAGTATCCTCGGGATTTCCTACTAAGCGTGAGCCCTCTGCTGTAATTTGCAGCAGCTACTGTTCCTTTTTCAAGGACACGTTGCCTTGCAGGCACGTGTGATACCTCACTGGCACTGAAGAAGAATGTAAAATTAGGTAAGATGGTCCTGATAAAAGAGATTTCTATATAGGGAATGCTTTTCTAATTGGAAACCAGCCTTTTTGTTCGTACTTGCTCCTTCACTCACTAACATAAAAACCCTCCCTGTCCCCAGCCATTAGCTATTTTACATTAAATATATCTATTATTTTCAAATACAAAACTGAAGTCAATTTAGATGGGTAGATTAAGCCCATGAATGTCTTTAAAGCTCTGTCCAGACCCAGGAAGCAACTGGAGGCAGAGGCACAGCAGAGAGCCAGGCTGGGTATGCTGCCCCTTTTGAGCCAACATTCGCCCTCCCTCCTCCTTCATTACCATCTCCCCGCGGCAGGCACATGTAACTTACCCCGTATCGCAGCTTGACATCCCCTCTGCTAGTTTGGGTGCAGAAATGGGCAGCAGAAGGCATTCAAGTCACATGCCAATCGCCTCCAAAACAGTTCAGCAGGACGAGTAGTGCTGAGGCCCCACAACAGCCCTGCTCAGGGGTGCAGGGTGCTGCTGGAGGAGGTGAGGCTCCCACTCACTGGCCAGCCGTGCCATCCTTCCCGACGTCAGTGCTGCATTAACCATTGCCAGGGGGATGAAGGCAGCCCAAACCTGCAGCTGCCTGCCCTCACGAAGAGCTCAATCATTTTTAAATTGGGAGAATGAATACCACGACCTGCAATTATTCATCTTTTGTGTTGTTAGTTACAGCTCCCTCCACTGTGCCAAATCACACGGTTTCAGACCAGTTTGGTGGTTGGAAGCTTATCAACAGCCCCATCTTCCAAATCCTCTGCCTGCCTGCCCCCTAAAACCACCCTGTCACCTCCTGCCCAGGCCCCAGCAAGGGGCTTCTGGGGGGCCAGGCAGGATCAGTGCTGAACAGGAAAGCAGGGTGGCAAGGGAGCCCTCAGGGTGGCATGCAGCCAGCAGACAGGAACAATGATGCTGCCAAGGCACTGGTCTGTCCCTGTGGGCCCCAGGCGAGGGAAGGGCCCAGGAACACCATGTACCATGCAGGGAACATGCCATGCCACCCCCCGCAGTGCTATCAGGGGAAAGAAAAAATAAAAAAAACCACCACCAAAACCATGCTCTCCCTGACAGCGATTGCAGTTGTTGCCACTGCAAAGAGCCCAGGCCCAGTGCAACCCTCTCCCACCTCTGGTTTAGCCCTAAACCACACATTTCTCTCTGGCCTTGTGTAGGGAGATACCCATGCAACGCCTGGAGAGCCACGGTGCTGCTGTCACGTCTTCCAGCCCTCACAGCATCACCCCTGATATCTCCACGGGGCTGTGTTTGGGAAAAACTGTGCTCCTCAGTCATTCTTCAGGCAGGCTGAAAGACCAGTAGACACTCAGTCCATAGGGACAGAGGTGTAAGAGCATCCAAGACTGGAGATGGGTGCCTGAGCCTCCTGCAGACACACGGCTTGTCTGCATGCAGCACCACAGAGCCACGGCATTACCTTTAGTTGTTTCCTCCTGCCGAGCTGAGGCTGCGAGGCTCTCCAGGGAAATACAGTCCATTAGGAAATGCTTATTAATGGGACACCTGGATTCAAGATGTCTTCAGAGCTACTCAATTAATATAAACAAGGCTTCATTTAATTTGTTCTCCCAATTATCGCTCATATTTATGTGCACTATTCACTCCGGAACTGCAATTTTCACTTCTAAGTGCTACACGTGACTTGGTTCGGGACATCTCCTGCCTCACACTTAGAATATGCCTTTTGATTTGGCATTAAGTCATTGGGGTTACAACACAGAGGATGGGTTTGGCCCAAGGGACACTGTTTTATGCTGCGTGAAGCAGTCAAGTCAGAGGTGCTGTGTCCAGGGTTGGGGCACAACCACACAGAACACTGAGGCCAGAGTCACACCGAAGGTTATATATCAGTACATAGGTTATAAACAGCAACGTAACATTAATTAAACAAGGAATAAACAAATAATTGTACTCAAAACTAGATGTGTACAACTTTCACCCTATGCAGCAATAAAATTCCAGAGGTGCTATAAATAGTAACATTCCTAAAATCACATCCAAAGAAAGTCTCATTGTAACAAAACTTGGCTTATCTTTAATGGTATCAGGTTTTACTACTTTTTGAAGAAGTCTAAATAAGACCTTTGACAGCTGCTACTGTCAGACAGTGGTATTTTTGCTGCTGCAACCATGGCACTTAACAGATGGAAGAGCAGATAATGTAATAATATAGCATTCACAGTAACATTTCAGAAGTGGTAGTCATGGTTTTTAAATAAAACTGGGCAAAGCAGAGCTGAGTCAACTTTGCTCTGGGATCAAAGAAAGCTCCAGTTGCTTCAACTTTGACAATGTCAAAAATGTTCCTTAAAAAACTAAAAGGGGAAAAAAAAGGTAAACTCCATGCTTGGAAAGACATGTTATTGCCTGTGAGCTCGAGAAGTGGTGTGGAACCAGTAAAGACCCAACCTGTGAGTGGGGACCAGCCGCTGCATGCTGACTGAGCAGAGTACCATGTCTCCATCAGCGAGACCATCCACCAGCTCTCCTCACAGCTTCATGTCAGGAACTGTAAGGATTTCCCAGCTGCATTTGGTAGGCATGCAGTCCCAGCCACTGCCGCACCTCAGGAAGCCCAAGGTCCTTACCGTCACAGCGACATCCCCCACTTGGGCCTATGCAGAAGGGAGGTGCACAGAAGTCAAATGAGCAGGCCACAGTAGTGCCACCCCCTCACAGAGAATGCTTTTAGTTTACTGTTCGTAAAGATAACATGTTACAAGAGCATTGCTTGTTTCCCAGCCAAACATGGAGACCAAATAAAGCATTAGCAAAAACTCACTTTGCTGGGCTGGGTGAGGCACTGGTTGTGTCATCTTTGGCATGTTGATACAAATACATGCTGGATCCAGCTTGCCTTTTGAAATAATAGCTCACTCAATCTTCATTGTGGGGCTAAATGAATCAACAACCCTTCAGGGCAGTTCCTGATGGAGCCTGTTGCTACCATTTGTATCAAAACAGTGGTATCAGCCCACAGGAAATTATTGTAGCAAGTCAAAATACTCTGCGTGACTGCCGCAGGGGAGGATGAACTGCTCACACCAAATCCAAGTGTTATCTCATTCCTGGCACCTCTTCTAATCAAGGTTTGGCTTTACTAGCTGAAAGGTCTTTGCACTTCAACTCTGAAGCTCACACAATTGCTGTGAAGGGTGAGAAGGGACAGAGGGCAAGAGAAGAGGGAACAGAAAGAAGTGAAGCGTCATCTGCCAGAGATTTCAGTCTGGCAACCCTCAGCAAGTCCTGTGGACTTAAATCACTTGAGATACTGAGGTGTCACCTCTTACCATTCCTTTAAGCTTCCTACTCTTGTGTCTGGGTGCTGAATGCTGGTACCTGGCCCTGCTGCCTCTGAACATGGCAGCTGAGGTTGTGGACACCCACACCACCTCTGGGATGGCCTACCCCCATCCAGACAAAAAGAGCTTGCAGCCATAACTGTTAGTTGGTCAGCACAGTGAAGAGCCAATGGCAGCAGGTTTAGTTAGCAAGAAGAGTAGCCCTATGCACTGGGAATCTTCTGACAGAGTGCAGCACCTCAGGCTCCCTCACTTTGATGAAGGTGTGATCTCTGGGTCATTTGAAAGACTCCCACCAGACATAAAGGTCTCAAGAACTGAAACACAGAAGCTGAGTTCTCCTGCTGCTTTGCAGAACCTCTGAAACTCAGCCATTGTGAAGAGAACAGACCATGCATGGGCTGGGCAAGCACGGGAACCCGATTTTCCTTCATTTATAGCTGTGTTTACAGATGGACTCACAGCTCTTTCCTAATCACCCTGTTACGTTTTAGAGAACTACAAGCCATACTCATACTCCTGCAGAAAGTGGGAGTCAAAGCTTAATCATCTCAATAATACCTTAATAATTTTCTGGCTATAAAATGGGATAAAGATGGCAGACTCTGGTGTTTTCCCAGTGCTGACTGGGAGAGAATATGAGTAGAGGTACAGTAGCAGAGGGATATCAGGGTCCTGGGGATTTGCTGTGAAGTAGCTTTGAGGATTGCCTTCATCTACCCCACACAGTCCTCACCTATGAACAGGCAAACATAAAACTGCATCCATGACTTACAGAGCTTGAAACAGAAGAGAGTTGTATCCTGATTAGAATGGGACATGTGCAGCTGTACCACTTTTTCACCTAACTAGTGCCTCAATTTCCAAAATCACCAGTTGCTTTCAGTAAAATTTGACCAAGTGTTCTAAAGGCATTGCCTCGCTGACACATTTTGGTAATGTAGGCAACTGGGTAGTGGAGTCTGTTCCTGCCTCCACAAAAGGATGGATCATGGTGCAGCCTCAGCTGCTGCTAGGGAAAGGGGGCACAAGTACTTGTCTGAAGTCACCAGCCAGAGCTCACACCACAGTCAGCAGAAATTCATCCATCCTCAGGCTTGGTTTTGTTTCTGTGAGTCAGCAAACTTCTGCTGCCTATGGAGACAAAACTGCAGGCTGGAGCATTACTAGGGGAAGGCACTCAGATCACCCTCCTGCCTGGATCATCTCATGCTGGGCAGGAGCTAAATGCACGTGTCATCTTCACTCCAATTCAAAGAAGTCATCCATGAGAAAACAGATTTCCTCAGTTCTGCTGTTCAGAAAAGCCACCAGTTAACAGTCTCGAACACCCAATTCACGTTTTGATTGAGAAAAATCAGTCACAAGCTTAGGGTCTACTTTTCTTTTGCTGAAGTATTATTGTCCAACATTTTTAGCTAATATATGGAGACATCACCTTTTTTGCGTTGCTGCTCTAGCTGGTATTCTGACCTTGCAAAAACTCAAGACTAAAAATCTCTGCTCAACCATATTTATTTCTTTTTTGCGGTCCTCTGGTCTGTGAAATTGGAGGGTTGCTGTAGAACCCAATACTGCTGGAAATTATTTTTTTGAGAAACACACGTTCTAATCTATGCTTTGAAGAACAAGGCAGAACACAAAAAAAATTTACACTGGCTATGCAAAGAAATTATAAAGGAGACAATAGGACAAAACATCACCTTGGACATAATCCAACATCGTAAATTTGTGCTTATGGGCCGAGATGTTTCATCTTTAAAATCAAGTCCGGTCTGAGAAGGTCTGGTGTGCGAGGGCAGGCAGCCTGCTGTGGCTGTACCACTTGGGAAAGGGACAGCTTCCCACGCAGCAGAAACTTACAGTCTAAAACATGGCATTAAATGTCTTCATCTCACAAGCACTTAAAGAACACACAAGACTCCTTTTGCAGGAAAGACTCTACTGCAAGCAAGGCAACTGTGCAGAAGGTTAAAGCTAAGCATTGCAAAGTTGCAGTCTACAGGACCTTTTTCCCTATAGGCACAAAACTATGTTTCTAATTAACACATTTATACCTGTGGGAAAATCCCAGCCAGTATCAGAGAGTGCACTGCATAAACAAATACACTGACATTCCTAACAACTGATGCGTTAACCAGGATTTGAATGGAATAATTTAAGCATTAATAACGTATCCATCTCTGGAGGTCAAGCCTTTTCACTCCTGTGCATTTTGACATCCATTTGTAACTGAACACATTCCTGAAAGAAAACTAATTAAAGCCAACACACCAAGCATTTGTTTGCATAAACAGAAGCTGGAGATAATATGAACCCTACAGCACTGTGAGAGCTTAGCACATGCAAGAGAATCTTACCGCTTTGGGTCAAGGCAGCAGGTATATATTCTCAACCATTACACACTGGGCAAGATCAACAATGATGCTCCCAGGCCAGTATCCCATCTCCTCCTACAGCACCTTAGGGAGGAAAGCTAAAGGACATCTCTAGATGAGAGGCACATCCCCAGGAGCAATTGCTTGTACTCCAAAACATGACTTCCTTACTTTCATATTTATCAGAGCAAGCCAGGTAACTAAAGGTCAGGGAAGATAAGCACGCTTACTTCTGGCCTACAGATGTGCAGAATTTTTTATTAGGGAGTTTTGTTTCTTTTGTTGTGGGTTAGGGTTTTTTTGTTTGGTTGTTTTTTGGGTATTTTTTTAATGGGAAGTTTTGTCTGGGTGTTTTTTGAGAAGTTAAATGATACTTCATTGTAACCATAGACATGATCTAAGCTAAAATACAGCTATTGGTGAGAACAGATAAATAAGTGATTTGTTCTTATTCTGCATGTTGATTTTCTTACAAAGCTGCACGTCAGAGCCCTGAGGTCGCCCTTGGGGATATACTGGGGAAGGCTGGTTCAGAAAAAACAGCTGCTCACAGTACAATCATGCGTGGTAAGCAGA
Organism: Zapornia atra; assembly: GCA_013400835.1. Classification (NCBI taxonomy): domain Eukaryota; kingdom Metazoa; phylum Chordata; class Aves; order Gruiformes; family Rallidae; genus Zapornia; species Zapornia atra. The sequence goes on along the minus strand of VZTU01027656.1, from coordinate 321,785 downwards.
GCAGAGGCAGTTCAAAACTTAATTTAATTCAACACCCGCATGAGAAGACGCCTAGATCCATATACACTACAGTTCAAAAAAGCATGCCTATGAGCTGTAAAATAGCACGTCTAAATAGGCTGGAAGAACACAGATACTTTTGCCTGCTGCCATGAAAAAAACTCCTCAATATTATAGAGAGATGTATAAAAGATGTCCAGGGACCAATTACTATTTGAAAGATAAGCAGAACATTTTAAAGAATGGCTCAAAACATTGAAGTGTCTAAAGTCCTTATCTTCCAAAAGGCCTTGCCGGGGGGAAGGGGAGAGGGGAAGGAAGAGAGAGACTATCATGACCTAATTCCTCGTTCCCAGATGGATTTTTCTTTTTCCTTTTCCCCAGACATAAGTGTGCCGAGTCACTGCACAGCACAGCATTCAAGGAGGACTACATTTTACAAAGATTTCTAGAAAACAAATCATCTGTGTGACTCTATATAACAAATGGAGGAAATAGCACAGCTGCTAGTTCTCGACAAGTGGAAAATCTTCTCTAGTTACTGGCAACATGTATCACCCAGGTCTATTTTTCAGACCCACTGCAGTTCACATATGGTTTCACAAATGGCTGCACCAGCAGAAGGAGGGAGTGGGTGCAAGGGAGGAAGCGAGACCCCTTCTTTCAAGTGACTTAACACACTCATTAGAGTTATAGGATCAGCTAAATAACAGCATTTCCCTGCAGCCTTCTTTTCAACAGTTCCATATTTTCTTCACTTTCGGGCTCTAACCTTGGAAGCAGCAATTGCTTTAGGCCACGCCAAAGGCTGACCCTGCACTGCATCTGCCTGGATACTGGCCAGCAGCCAGAACTGTAGGGAAAGAGCATGAGAAGTATGGCAAGTTTAACACAACCCTTCCTCCATCAGCTTCCAATATCCAGTCGTTTCAAAATCTTCATGTGAAGCTCACTAAAACCGTGAACAAAATCATAACAGAAGTATCGCTTCTACCATGAACTGCTACTTGGAAGTCCTTTTCAAGTTAAAAACAAAAAACAAAGCACCCAAAAAAACCCATAACGTATCAATATATATAAAATATAGATCTGATCAGAGAAAGACACTGTCACACCAGTTTCTGCAGTAATAATTGCAGTTCACAAGTATGTGCACAAGCACAAATACAGATGCATTTCACCAGTCTGGAGTGATTACTAAAAAAAAAAAAACCCAAAACCCACGAAAAACCTCTAAACAAAACCAAAACACCTACACTGAGGGAAATGTTGACATGATAAAGCAGCCCAAAGGAGCAGAGAAGCCATGCTCCAGAGCCACTCAACCTGTAGCAATTTGGCTGCTCTCCTAGAAGGACTCATCTCCTGCACCACCTAGGTCAAACTGACAGCACAGACACTAAAATTTCTCTCCCACGCACACATTTAATTAAACAATGATCAGTCTAGCTACTTATCCAGAAAGATCCAAAAGATCTATCGTGTGAAACAAAACCCCATTGTTTGTGGCTTTCAATAATAACTCTCTGAACAGCATCTCTGATAATCGTGACCACACAGGCTTTGTGCATGAGCTAACCTCTGGGGCAGAACATACACCTTGGCCCTGGGAAAAGCCATGGGGCGTTTCTTCCCAGACCCACTGATCAACTGGAAGAGCAACTTTGTTTTGGAAGACAAGTGGCCAGAGCATATCACCAAGGTTTTCAAACTGTAATTGCTGTGAAGATGTTGCATTACGAGTATCTGCTTGGTACTTAGAGCAGTATGGCAGCTCCCGAGGCACTTTCAGACACAGAAAGGCCTCCAGCATCACCAGTAACACCCAAAACCTTATAATTATCTGACTTAATGGTAATTCTATCCTTGCCTTCCTCTGCCTCCTAAGAATTAACATCCTCAGGTTTCCATGAGTCTTCACACTAAAGCCATAAGAATGAATTTTGTTGCACACATTGGTCTGCTGCAATACGTAAATAGGAGCAGGGACACAGAGGCAACAGATACTGATATCTGTTATTCTGGGACATTAGTGAAAATGGCAGCTGGGAAACCCTGTAAAACGCCTTCACCAACTGCCCCCACCCACCCTTTTCTTTCTTACTAGATTACAAATAGCCCTTTTAGTGTTTTCCTTAAGACAAACTGTTTTGATAAATGTTTATGGAGTTAAAAAGAAACTCCCCACTATGTGAGGAGCTGGCTGTTTAGTTTGGTATAGGAAACATTATACAACCTCTGCTGTACCAGTTTGTAGGAAAGTCTGATGCAAGATCAGTTTGCTGTTCCAGTCATGTCACTTTGTAGTTTATAGTAGCAGACAACGAGGTAGCAGCTCTGAGGGAAGCATCATGCTGAAATAGAGAGCACGACACTGCAAATAATATGATTCACAGCACACCAGCAAACAATGCAGTCTTTTACCTTTACAGGAGTCACCTTTTCCTGCTCACCTACAAAAATCTTCCACATGGAGCATATTTTGCAGCCCAGATCCCAAGTTCTGCAGGAAAGAGCTGGTGTCTTCACCTTCGCTGCAAATGTCCCAGCTCTTCACACGAGCTTCAAGGCCTGGTTCAACCAAGGATTATGCTGCCTAGTATTGCTAGTAAACATGAAAGTTTTATTAAGGCAACAGCCACCCGCCTCCCTGCGGTAATACAAAGCAAAGTTTTCCCATCTGCATCTGCAGCCTGGTCAACTTCAGCTTGGACAGACCTGTGGAAACAAGTACGAGTAACAGCAGCCATTGACTGATGGCTGTAGTGCCAGGTGATGCTCAGTCACCAACCAAGCAGGAAACAACACAAGTTGGGGTTTTTTTTGAAGTAGCATTTTATTTTCTGTTAGCTTTGTATACGGAGCTTCAGCCTAGTTAATACAACCTGTGCACTGCAGGTAGCTGTAGGGACAGGAATGCTTGCATGCTATGCCTTTGCAATGCCACTGGCTCTAGAAAGCACCACTTTACATACTTTTCAAAACACCAAAGTAGTATTTGCACAAGAACATTGCATGATAACGGCAAAAAAATGTGTAAACCTTTCCAGCATCACATATAAATACAGCATTTACCTTGAAACATTAGGCCATATCCTTACAAAGTAACTCACGTTATGTCAGAGCGCTCTGTGTTCACAAGACCAACACAGTCAAGATATCCACATGCAAGATGCACCAAGGGAAGAATTCGCCCAAATCACAGCTGATCTTTATCTTCCAGCCTTATACAATATGCTCTTGGTGCTGTTCTCTGACAATCCCACGTGGTCAAAACTTCCAGCACTTTCCAAAGCGACCTCTAGTCATGGTCACCTGCTTTAATACCATGAATCAGACTTTCTCTGGGATGCAACAGAGGTAATGCCACTTGAAATTAAGATGGGAAACCAGACAGCACCCACTGGTCTGGGCTTCCCATCACAGCCAGGTTCCTGGCATAGCTTTAATAAAGCATCAAACCACGTATTTTGAAAGTAAGATGAGGAGGAGGAAGAGAGAAGGTAATTATGAGCTATTTCATTAAATTCATAAACCAAGAAAACAGGTCACAGTCCTGTCCACAGTCCTGCCTGTGACCCTCCCTGCTCAAGACACACACAAACTGTTCAGAGCATGAACACTCAGTGAATGCCAAGCCTGCACAATAAGGCAGGTTTATTTTCTCTGTAGGAGCTTAAGAAGGGTCTCAAATACATTGTTTATATTTTGTTTTCATGCAGAAAAGTCTGAGATGTATTTATTCCATTCATATGAAAAAACAATTTCATGTACTTAAAAGAAAAAAAAAAAAGAGAGACAGCAGCACAGAAAGTTTTCTTCATTACAAAGTGTTTTTCCATCAGGCAATTATTTATAATAACTTTTGTTAACACTGGAGTTTAGGCTCTGGAACGAAGTGGATATATTGTTTACTAGCTTTGCCAGTCAATCTTCTCTTACAAAACCTCTCCCTTCCCCCTCTGCTTTTGCAGCCAAGTCAGTCCCATGAAGAGCTTAGGAGTTTCCTTTGTCACCAAAATGTCCCTTTCCACAAGTTGTCCCCTGAATAATGCCATCTTCAATGTAGTGCCCTGAGGTATCCGTGCTCCTGCAGAGAACCGTTGAGGGAATCCTCGAGGAGCGTCTGTCCTGGCTCTTGTCCTCAGAGGAGCAGCAAATCATCCTTTTCATGGTACCCCACATCTCATCATCTTTGTATGAATAAATTATCGGATTCATGACAGAGTTCATCAGGGCCAGGAGAAGAAACCACCTTTTAACATTCTGAATCCCACAGTAGGTGCAGTTCAGACCATCAAGCAGTAAGACGACCAGGCCAGGGGTCCAGCAGACCACAAAAGCACCTAGAAATAAAGGAAACAAAAAGATTTCAGGCTGCTAGAGCTTTTTGGAAAGGAGGGATGGGGAGAAGCATTTTACAAGATTATTGGGTCCTACACAAGGACGCAAAAAGCAGGAGAGGACAAAATTCTAATAACAATAGCAAAAATATATCTACTACAGCTTCTCTGACAAGCCCTGAGCACGAGGCAGGGCAGCTCTTGTAAGTCTGTGGGGAGCAAGAATCCAGCTGCTGACAGCATCAGCTCAAACACAAGTAGAGAAAGGTCATCCCAGCAGTGATTTATCCACACTGATAAATAAACAAGAGCTCTGGAGCCTTAGGAAGCAGAGAACTGGCGCTTTGAACGGAGACTTCCTCTCTCCTTCTCTCTTGTATGCTAGAGGAGAAGATACCAGGAGGTCTGCTTCCACCGCTGCTGCAAGGTGATCCAAAGAAAAGATGTCTTCTGTCCCACTCAGCTGACTCTACAAAGCTATGGGCATACTGTCCAATTCATAAAACAAGAGTCACATAATTTAAAAACATCCTGGCTGCAAATCCTGCAGCTACTGTAGCATGCCCAGTGTTGCCTGTGTGACACTAGCACTGCCAGCTCCCCACCTGGAGCAGCAGCCCACCCCTCTCCTCTGCTCCCTCCTCGGCTGCATGTGCAGTTCAAGTCCAAACAACTTGGATCCAGGAAACAAATTCAGTTGTAGATGAAGAGAAGGAAACAGATACATGACTCAGCAAAGATGAACTAAAACTGTAGCAGCCAGGGCAAAAAAAATGAAGGAAAAAGTCCAAATAAAAAGAAAAATAAAAAAACCAAAAAGGATGAGGCAGTACGAGAGCAGTGGTGGGGGAACAAGAAAATTCTGCAAGAGAGGCATTTCCTCAAGAGATAGCAAGAAACCGCAGGACAGGCCCAGGAGCAGCAGGGCTCTCCCTGCGTTTTGGCTGGGAGGCAGGAGTGGCAGTGCCCCTGAGAGGAACAAGTGAGACACTGGGTTATAATAGAAGTGAATGAGGCAAAGTAGGACACCAGACTCCTCTCCTACCAGCCCCTCAAAATAAAAAGCAAAATAAAGAATGGAGTAATGAGGGAGAACAGATCTTAGTGAAGGCAACATGAAGAAAGCATAAAACACACAGCCTAGAAGGAACTTCAGCGTTGCATTTACATCTTCCCATATTACTCCACATTCCTCAACTTAAAGGCCAGGGTGTAGGCAGGACTGGTGGGGAGGGGGAACATCATCCAAATGCAGCCCTTGGCCACAAGCTTGGGAGCGGCCCTGAAAAGCTCCATCTGCCCTCCTGCACCCCCCAGCACTGCAGCCTGTCATCCCTTGCCTTGAGCCCCAGGAAGGAGTAGCCATGCGCATGATAATACTAACTTAGCACAAGCCACAATTGCTGTCTGACATACAGAAATAGAAAATTACAGCTCTGCACAACAGTCAAAGTTTAAACAATGCACTGAGGAAATTCCAATCATTTATAACAGCAGAGATTCCCCCTTTTTTGGGCTTAGGAAAAAAAAAAAGATCAAGCAAATAAGGATGATAGCAGTTGCATGCTAAAAAGCTCTCCTGGCAGCACTCATAGTTGTTCAACAATTTTGGTAAGGAAAGCAAGCCCAGCTCTTTATTTTCTTTTTAAGCCACTGGTTTCCCCAGACCTGAGCTGTGGAAGCAAGCAGCAGGAGGGCAGCCTGATTCACAGAAGGACCCAGGACTCAGCAGCACCTCAAGGTATCCCATTGCCTACCTGTGCACACAGGCTGGTTTCCAGCATCACTGGACACTACTACCCATCAAGGATTTCAATGGACACTGTGCCCATCTGGTGGGCAGGCCATAATGGTACGTAAAGCGAACTCATGTGATTTAGCAAGCATTAGGATTGCTGAAAAACAATTATCAGGACAAAGTGCCACAGGTCTTCCTGCATATCTACATTCTCAGAGCCCAGAGAAAATTCAACCAACTGATTTACTGTGTTCCAGGCAATATTATATAGAACAAAGGCAAGAGACCACCCTCTTCATAAACTGCATTTTCTACTCTGCTGTGCCAAGATTGCTGTGATGCTAAGTACTAATTTCTGGTTAACATCAGTAACATTCCTCCATTGCCCACTGGCATCAGGAGCTGCACACTGCTACCACAACACTTGTTTTCTCTGGTCAGTCTCTATACTACACACTGGTTTGGCTCCAGCACTCTGAGTAAGTAGTTGTGACACCAACTCTCACAGCCTACAATGGAGAAAACAGTGTACTGATTTATCGCTCTGGGGTTCCCCAGCAAAACCCATCTGTTTTAACAAGCACTGGAACCAGACCACCCAGACATCAATACTGTGTCTAGCTGAGCCTTGGTAACTATTTGGTGGCCAGAGCTTCCACTGGCCACCAAGGGTCGTTGGCAAAGTCACCAGCACACCAGTTCCATACAGAAGTTAAGATGGTAACAAACCTTCCTTAGAACAAGCGCTGAAAGTATTTTGACCACTGGTACCACCAGGCATGCAAGGGCCAACCCTGATTTCATGGAAGTCAGCAGGAGAGAAAAGAGACCCAAAGCCACATTTAACAAAAGACAGAGAAATCTCTGCATCAACTGAAACCCCAGGATTGCAGGCAGGACTAATCCTAGGGGTTCATGGACATATCCATGTCTACCTAAACAGCCCAACCCTAAAAAGTCCCAGTGACAAAAGTAAGGGAAGCTAAGAGACACCTGCAGATATCTCTGTACATTTCCCACACCCAAAGACAAGGACAGGGGGCAATGCCATCACAGTGTCGGAGTTACTGGCTAATGCTTTCCTGGTGCTGCTGCTTTGGCTACATCAAAAATACGTTTTGCTGTGTGTGGAGACAAGACAAGCAATTCACATCCTGCTCTCACCACCGCAGAGATGAAAGCAAGGCACGGGTCAGACTCAGCCTTACTTGGATTTTGCTATTTTTACCACAGAGCTTTCAGAGGCAGCCATGGTTAAACATAAATACAGACCTTTGTCTTGTCCCTTTAGCAATTTTCTCGTTTGCAGACCTCTTATTCCATAGGAGCTCCTCTCCCCAATGAAACACCACACTCCAAAAAGTGTTTAGATTCTGGGACTTTCTGAAATTCACAGGAATGACATGAAATACAGCCTGGCTGCACCATGAATCAAAAGAACAGCTTGAGCCTTCCCACTGGATTATGGGGGAATCAGGTGTCACAATGCCTCAAGGTTAGTTTGAGGATTTACCATTGATTTAAACATGGATTTTCTTGTAGATTACATCATCTCTGCTTGAAAATTAATTCAAGTGTACCCAGAAGCACTACTGATGCTTCAGCAGCATCACATCATAAAACTTTGCACATCAAAGCTGTCCCTGAGCACGACAGCTCTGAGAAAACATGAAAGTGCAGTAGCTTCCAGTTGCCTTTGCCACATGTGCGCCCGAGTTAAAACAGCAAGTCTCCAGCCAAACTATAAATTCACTGGAGCTGAAACTCATCTGCCTCAAAGCTGCTATTTCAGCAGGAATCTCACTGCCAAGTTTAGATGAGCCTCTACATACATGCCACCTGAAAAATCACAGACCTGCACACCTGCAGCCACCCTTTCTCAAAGCTCCAGGCACAGGCTTAGCTAGGACTACAACACAAGGTCAGCCTATAAGGATTTTAGCCCCTTTTTCCTGTTTCACATCTTACAGTTTCAGCCAGGTAACTTCCTATGGTGGAGCATGCCAAAGGGAAAGCCTTGCTCCTGTCCCACGATGGACCATTTTAGGTGTTATGGTAGGAAAAGGTAGGTGACACAAGCTTGAGCCCAGCCCCAAGGGGTGTGATGATCACTGTGAATCCATGAAGTCACACTGAAACACAGATTCCCCTAATTCTTAGCTGTAGGACCACACAAGGAGAGCACCCAGAGAGGACATGCTTCGGAGGAAGTATTTTCAGATGCTTTGGAACAAGCCATTAAAAGTAACTGCGCTGGGCAAAAGCCATGTGCTGCAAATAGATGTAGGTCATTGTATAAGTGGCTGTAAGCAGAATTTTGGAAGAATCACTTCTTTAATTTGGTGATTTCTTTGGTAATCGGGATGCCCAGAAAATGTGCTGTTCCCTTCCTCATACATTTTCAACTGTGCGCTTGAATGACCTGGCCAGGAATGCACATCTCACTGTTTTAAAAAATAAGTTCTCATTCCTAGAAATAGCCATTTATAAAAAGCCTCTCCGAGTCAAAATTTGGAGAACTGATATGAAGGAACATGCCAAGATACACTTCCTCCAACACGGGAGTTTTGGGTAGATCTTGCATCCACCAACAGATGCACTAACTCAACTTCTTTGGAAGCAGGCTCCATGTCGGTTTTGTTTCTGGCTGACAAAGTAAATACACAAAGCTGCCATCTCTGAAGTAACACTCAGGCTTTCTAAGTTAAATTTGCCTGGCCTGGCATAGAACGTGACTGAATGCTTTGCCTGAATTATAGTTGAATCTGGTGGCTGAAGAGCCATATCCTGCGAGCAAGAGGAAGCTAAGGCTGGCCTTTAAATCAGCCCACAGCCCTAAGGCCCCTCTCCCTAGTAAAAGAAAGAATAAATTGAAAGTTAAAGTGGGGTACATTTCCATGCAGCAGCACAGCTCTGGTGAGCACTGAAAAGCTGCACCAGGCTAAGGGACGGCAAGGGATCAGCAAACAGCAGCCACCACTGTGGCTGTGCCTCCAACTCCCCATCAGCTGTCCGGGCACGTGCCCCAGCACACAGCTCTCCCTCTGCTCTGTCCTGCAAACACACACGTCTGGCACTGACGGCTGGCTGATCCCAATCTCACTCAGCACCCTCCAACTCTGGCTTATACAAAAGCAAAATAATACTAGCTGTATAACTGTACCTATAAATTAGATAAAGGTATGCCTGATGATTTCTTTTCACATGACTTCCCAGAAAGCAGTTCTGCTTTCAATAGAGATGCTCAAAGAGCTGCTTTTTTACAGGGTTTTTTTTTTGTTTCCAATGCAGCAATTAGCTGCAGCCTACCTGATAGCCACACCTTAGGGCTGGATCATATTTGGAGCAATTCAAAGTTTTTCTGCAGGACTTTCTCCTTCCAGGTGGATGGTTTAAGTTTCACTGCACGAGAGCTGCAGGCAGGGCAAAAGATTAAGTCTCACCCCTGCAAGTTAAGGTAGGGGGGGCAAAAGCAACCGCCACATTGTCTCTCTATAGGTGCCATATAATCAAGGGGGGGAAAAAAAGGAACAACAACTTAGGGGGTGAAGAGGTGTGCAGGATTTAAAAGGGAAAGTCTCTGGCAGAGGACAAGCCAACTTCAGAAGACATGGCAGTATAAGTGGAAACCTTGTACTTGCTTGAACCATCAGTCTAGTTTCTTTTCCAAGGTCAGGCATTGTAAAGTTTAACTAATCTCATCTTCAAAAGCATTTTAAAACATCATGTGGAAGACAGAGGTGACATGCACTAGAGNCCCCCCCAAAAAAAAACCCCACCAACTCAAAACCAAGAAAGAGAAAGAGATACTCGATTGTGCAAAGAGCATCCATAAACTGCCAGGGTAAGAAAGTGTCCTCAGCCAGAACCTCTTACCTGGTAACTTCCACCTCCACAAAAAGTGACACTTGTGTCCCAGAGCTCTCTAGCACTACTGTACCACAGGGCAACCCAACCATGTCCCAGCTTTCCCATAAGCTCCAGCTTTCTTGTGCTGGCTTGTACAACATCAGAACAGTTATCAGAGTGATAAAGCCATTTTTGTGGCATTAGAGGCCCCCAGCTTCACCCTCTGTGAGTTGCACAACCCACACTCGAGCAATGCCTGGCTTCCAGAAAACATCATGCTTAGATTCAGGTCTTCCTGAGCAAAACTGACTGCTACAGAGAGTATTTTGCTCCAACGATTAACCACCCACTCTCAGTGCACCTCTAATGTAATAAGCGCTACATCACAACTAGCTGACAAAGTGATCTGAGCTGCCCAAATACCAACAGTGTCTCTAGGACAGAATCCAGGTCAAACCTCCTGTTGTCATTCAGAGATCCAAGGCCACACTTTACCATCACCTGAAAGCGTTCTGCACTGGGCAGTCTTCACCAAAGGAAGGTGAATTCTCCCCTCGCAAAGCAAATTATGTCAAAGTCTCAGCCCCACCAGGGCATCCTCTCCTTTACCCAGGGAAGGTGCATTTGCAAGGGGAAAAAATTCAGTATGTTTAGGAAGCAGCCAAGGGGAAGAAGCGCAAAAAATTACCCACATCCAGCCACAGGGTTCATGGCCTTGTGCAGATATTAAAGAACATTATTTGGAAGGTGTTCCACTAGGTAGCTGTGAATCTGCATAAGCTTTACTCAGAAGTGATTTTGTATTCCTTCCCCAGCCCCAAAACACCCCTGTAAATAATTTGTGTTTTGTAACAAGCTCCCTACAAAATAGACGCTTTTCTTCTACGTGTTGACTAGTCCTCTGCTTTGCATTTCTATGTGGTGCGAAGCTTACTTCAGCAAAGCAGACAGAAATCTAAACGCCAACAGCACTTAAAAGTGCAGTTTGGTTTAGAGGGGCAGGGAATTGTCTTGGTTTTTAAAAAAAAATGAAAAAAAAAACCAAACAAGCAAAACCAACCAACACACAGACCCACTGATTGGTATTGCCAGCCTTGCACGCCATGGGTTATAGTCTCTTACCTAAGAGAGTCATGACAGTCTTCATAAGCTTCACAGGGGTTCTCCTACGGCTGATGGATCCACTAGTGTGTGATGACAAGACATTAGTTTTCCTCTGGACGTACATGTAGATCCTTATGTAAACAACCACCATAATGAAGAAGACTACTAGATTTAAGATGCTCCAGAACACCAGATAACTTCTGCTGTAAATAGGTGCCAGGGATGAGCAGGCAGTGATGTCACAGAGGCAGTTCCAGCCCAGGGTAGGAACAGCGCCCATGAAAATAGCAATGGCCCAAATGGATATAATCAAAAAAGTGACTCTCTTCTTTGTGAGATTACTGTGGATCTTCATCCGCATTATTGACATGTACCGCTCAACAGCTATGACAAGGAGATTCACCAGGGAGGCTGTCAGGCTAGTGTCCAGAAGGCCCTGACGCAAAAACCAGCGGTTAACAGTTAAGGTCTTAGACACTGGGCCAGTGTTGAACATCAAGAAGACATAGGCAATTCCAGCAAAGAAGTCTGCAGCAGCTAAGTTGGCCAGGAGGTAGTAAAAGGGAAAATGAAACCTCTTATTCTTGACCACAGCTGCTATGACCAACGAATTTGAAATGAAAATGAAGAGGCAAAAAAATGTCCCAAAACACAGAACAACAATAAGCTTTGGCCCTGTCCACTCATCTACTGTGTCAGTGTTTGTCTTGTTATAGAAAAAGTCCATGCGCTTGTCATAGTAGCATTCGTTCATCCTGGATTAAAGCCCCTGCATCCTAGGAAGGGTGGAAGGGAAAAAAGGAAGATTAACAATTAACAAGTGGTCCTTGCTTCAATCGCCCTACCTAACAGCTTTTTTTGTTGATAAAGGGTATGAGACAGAGACATGAGAAGGTAGATATTTGGTGGCCTTAAATAAAAATTCCTGTTTTCCCAGAGCTAATGCAGAGGACTACATTCTATCACTAGAGGACTGCAGTGCATGATGCTTGGATGAATCAGTGTTTTTTAAAGGACTTACCTGTAACATAAAGACTCAGCAAAGTCCCTTTGAAATATCAGTCATACCACACAGGCAACAAAGTGGAAGCTAAGGGGTTAAGAGTGGTTATCTGGAGGTCGCAAAGAAGAATCTGAGCAACAGCCAAGCCATTCTTGCTGTGAAATCCCATGTTTGAGCCACAGCCCCATCATTATTTCCATTTTTCAATGTATCCAGTCAAGACAGGGCAGCGTAAATCATAACTCTTCCATTTTACTGACTAAGCAATAAAAAGCCTATTTTTTTCCCCAATTGCATATTAACCAATGTAAAAATGTATGTATGTAAGATCCTACAGGGATGGATGTTCTGAGCACATGGCTGTTAGTTACTGCTGCAGATTTTAAGTAAATATGCTTAGAAGGAAAAAATACATTCTACATGTTTGACTACTCTAGAGCTGAGATTATTGTATTGGGCTGTCAACCCAGAGCCCTGCGAGTGCCATACAGCCCAAGTACCTTCAAAACCCAAACCCAGCTCCCTGCCCAGCCACAGGATAAAGCAGCAGCCACAGCAGCAGCACTGGGTTTTCTTTCCTCATACCCACTCAGCACTATTTTGGACACAGGGCTATTAAACATGATGGAAGAGGGAGTCTGTTCCAGCTGACATCACACTCACCTCCAGTGAGGTCCGTGTCAGCTGTCTTGGCAATTTTACTGCCTTTATTATGAACCAAACTGAACTTGAACTAATTTCCAGGGGCAGATCTGACGGCAGTTATGTGTGGTGACCAGGCTTCGCAGCCTAGCTGGGAGAGTTTGTGCCTGACCATCACCAGCCCTCACATTTGTGGTCCATGTCTGAATAAGGGTTTTAACAATAACTTCACTAATTAACACTGTATAGGTCTAGCAAAACATAGGAACCCAACCATGGCACAAGATCGTAATCACGTTAGATATTACACAGAGCAGCAAACCCGTGCCTGGCTCTAAGGATGGAGGAGGAACAATCAGGGCACAAAGCTGCAGAAGAGACCACCACACTGCCTTTGTAAACCTCCTGTGAGCCCCAGGCTGACAGGAGTGCTGGGGTGAGAGACCCAGTGGGGCAGAAATAAAACACACCAACCCAGAAGTGGTTACAGGCAGAAAGATACAGAAAAACACAGGGGTTTCACCTCCCAGCTACAATTGCTCACAAAGATCAGCCTCACTTAGTCCATTATTACCCTGTGGTTACTTAACAGTTACATCTCCTGTCTCCAGGGGCTGAGAAGCAATTTAAGCAATCCCCAGCAGGTTGGCTAACAAGCCACATTGATATTAAAGGTTCCTTCTGAGTTTCAAGATGAAAAGGTTCATCTTCTGTCCTTTAAGCTATGCTACTTGTGTTCTTTTTCTCATGCAATATTTTTATTACCTAATTTTACATCAACTTGCACTATTCCATGATTAATATTTTCAAAGTGAATTTTTTTCCTAATATTTCATCTTTCTGAACTAGCTCCTTGGCCTTTTTTCTTGATTCCCACCTGTCATGTGGCAGCGCACATGAAAGTGGGCCACTTGATGTTGTTGTCCATCCTATTACACTCAAGAACCTAGGCAGCCACTTCTTTTATAAAAGAATGTATTATATAAAACCTCAAAATTAAGTACCTAGAGCTAGGAACAATTACCCAAGGACAAGTGGAAGGAAACAAGCAAATCATACTTCGCGCTGAGATATTACAAAGCATCCCTTCATCTAAAAGTAGAAAATCCTCAGGAGCTCTGACCCACCAGGAGTCAATGGCTACCCCTCCCTGCCCAGGGCAATACAGTAGAGCTGGACAGTCAGTATGTTCCCCATCCTCACCTAGGAAGCACTCAAAAGTCAAATCAAGCCTGTAAGTGACCAGAAGTCCCTGAGGAGCTGCAGGCAACAGCAACTCAAGCAGCCGAGTGCTGGGAGCCCTGCCCAGATGAGATGGCTCTGCTCTTACCCACACCAAGGCTGTAAAGAACTTGCTGAGCTTGACATGAAGCTTTTACAGAACAGCCCAATGCCTGCAAATAGAAATAGCATTTTGGGCAAGAATGGCAGAAAAAAAAAATCTGTGAAAATCACAGGGTAGGTTTTCTGAACATGTTGTATCTTACTGTGTAATCATCTCAACAGATGAATCTCTTTCTTGCAGTGACAGGAGAGTAAGGAGATCTGCAGACACTTTTTGTGTCTCATCTGGAGAGTAATCTTAAAGAAAACCAAATGAACTTACTTTAAATACTTCAGCTTATTGAGATGCTGTCCTCATTTAAAGTAGTACCCCCTCAAAACCTCCCCCCTGCCATCCCCCCATAATTCTCCACCAAAATAAAGACACTACAAACACTCACTGTCAACACAGCAGAGCTCAAGTAACCAATGATTTTGAAAGAGGTATCTTGAGGTGTTGTGATAAGGCAGGAGGGAGTAGAAAGTCATCCAGCTGAGGACTCAGGGTCACAGGGCAAACTCTGGAGATGTCCAAATGGAAGCTGCATCAAAGCAGTAGCTGAACAGGAGCAAGTTTGCATCCCAGCCCTTCAGAGTAGAGGTGTAGTGCTTGGCTGTTGGTACCAGACTAAGTTAAAAAAGTGCTTGTCACACCTTCCAGACAGTGGTTTATTTCAGACCTTCGTTTTACTTTAAGTCTTCCCAGCAGAACTAGCTTCACCTCAGGGAAGCTGTGTGGTGGTGACAGAGCAATGCAGCTGTATCCTCAGTGGTCCTTCCCCAGTCCTCATGGGACATGAGACACAAGTGACAGGATATCCCATATTTCCTGGCATTTCACAATTTCACTCATTGCAGGCCTTTATTCTCCAGGTCTTCTCTTCTGCAGCCAAATCAGAGATGTTTATCAGAGCAGGTTGGAACTTAAAGCAAAACACACCCTTAAATATAACATATTCTAGTTTTGTTTATTAAGTACACATGAATTTGAAGACTCAGGCAAGTATTGTTCAAAATTTTGAAAAAAATAGAAATTGAAATAGCAGATAAGCAGCTAAACTGGTCAGGCCAGCCTTATAAAGACAATAGAATCTTCTAGAGCCTGCAGAGAGCTCTCCAGTTCTGCTCCTTGCCTCATACAGAATCATCTTCGTTTGCTTTGAAAGTGTCTCTTGCGAGCTGGATATGTCTTAGTTTTTATGTGAAAGGACAGCAAACAATCTCCATTTACCTTTTCTATACAACTTCACATTCTATAGCCCTCCATATAGCCCTCCAAAAGCTTGACAGCAGAAACCACATATTGCATATCCTACAGCCAGGTTGAGCTATTAGCTCACCACAAATCACTTGCAAGCAAATACATCAAAACTTTGCAAGCACCAAAAGTTGCTTGCATACCCACGTCAAAAAGATTCTTTTCCTTATTTCAACCTACTTAATTACTTCAGTTCAGTCAATAGCGGCTACAAAGATCAGAAACCAATGGATTGTGAAGTGTATTTTCCTCTACCACTCTGAGTAAACATAAGCTTTGAGTGGGAGAAATCATCTGTTCCAAAGATCTCAAAGGACTGGGTTGAGTTAAACACATTAAGAACACTTCCCGATCCAGCACATCTTGAGCTCTGTTTGTCTTAAGGACAGATTGTGTATTTGAATAAATTTTCAATTCTTCTATGTTAAGTGCAACTGGTATCAAGTTAGAATGTGTTCTTCAACATTCTGAAAAATAAAGAAAAAAACAACTTGCATGACTATGTAGGAATATATTACACTAGCTACCTAAATAAAGAGTTTGTGATAGAAAACATTACCTGGAATATGTTTTGGACAAAAGCTTCAGCTGTT
The DNA here is from genome assembly GCA_013400835.1 of Zapornia atra. Lineage (NCBI taxonomy): Eukaryota > Metazoa > Chordata > Aves > Gruiformes > Rallidae > Zapornia > Zapornia atra. Next base: position 305,932 of record VZTU01027656.1, on the reverse strand, counting down.
TGCAAGCTAATATGCTTTAGTAGTTGTTAACTCAATTAGACTCGTTTTCTTCAAGAAAGTTACTAAAAAAATCTGTATGTTTACAGTGAGATTTAATACCAGTTATTTAAATCAAGGATTTTGCAGATTCAAACTGATTAAAACCCATTATAAAGTCACTTTGATTCAAAATTACATTTGGCCTGCAAATCAGCTCCATGTTGAGTTACTCATTATTAATGCAGACATTTCTGAAGGAAAATAGTATTATAATGAGAAGGTCATTATAAAATTTAGCCTGCAAGCCATAATGGGATTCATAGCACACCCCCCTGGTTTTCTGCCTCTTCCCTGTCCATTAAAAACCAAGTTGCTTCAGTATGTTGGCCACAACCTTTTTGAAGGGCTGGCGTCTGTGTGGCAGACTTGGATGGCTTCTGCCCTGCCCCTGTGTAAATGTAACAGGGAGGGAGCAGGCAGGCATGGGTTGGCACAGCTTGAATCCTCTCACAGAAGCTCATCAAAAAGTCCATAGAACTGGACTGAACCTACAGGAGAACTAGAGCAGTAAGGTCCTAAAGCAGGACCAAAGGTAGCTTGGGTGAGAGGCAAGGGAGGTTCGCCCAGGCAGAGCCACAGCCAGGCTTCCTGCTGCCTTCCTTAAACTGGCACAGGGATTCTGTGGCAAAGCTCAGGGCAGTTTGGCATCCAGAATGATACACCCTGCAACAGATGGAGAGACATTGCAGCCGGTACGGGCTGGGCAGGTCTGTGGGACAGCACAGAGGAGCAAGCTGAGCCCAGGCTCAGCCTGCAAAGCAGGCAGGCTGCCAGCCTGTGCTGGAGCACTCCAAGAGCAAGAAGACAACTCACTTGAAACACTCTGCAGGTGAGCTGTTACTGCAGAGCTGCAGCACCCATCACCTCTGCACATACTGCTTCGGCTCTTAAACTTCTACGAGCAGCCAACGGCCCCTGACACAGTACCACAAAAGGAGTGTCTGGAGGCTACACAGCAGTGCTTTTGCTTGCCCACACCCTGTGCCACAGGCAGAGGTCAACACCCTCTGTCCCTTCCTCTGTTGCTTTTCCTTCTCACCAAAAAACTCTCCCCTCATTCCTTGAGAGGAACGCACAGGCAGCAGAAGGAAGCTCGCAGCGCTGGGCAGCCAAACTATACATACAGGCTCAGAAGGAATCTGTTCCTCGTTCCCTCCACACCCTGCACACATGTATGGCCATGGAGGGAAACACAGCCAAGTGATTGCACAGTAACCCAAGAAACCCATTCAGGTTGCCTCAGCTGAGAAAGAAATACCAGTGCAGAGAAGGGTGTGTAACACAGCAGAGGCCAAAAATGTTAATATGTAACTGTAAGGCGTTTTGTGCAGTAAGTACACCTGTTCACTTTCCATTATCTTTTGTTTATAATATGAATTAACTATTAAAATCTATTTAGAGAAATACACCAAAAGGAAGCACATAAAGAACAAAGTTATGCCCAAATACCCCAATCTAAATTAATGCTTTTTGTATCCTGTGCTATTAGAGGATGCAATGAAAGCCAACACTCATTTAACAGGTTTTAGAGACAAATTATCTCAGAAGTAACTGTTTTTCATTTCATTTATTAAGGAAATTCTGTGGGCACTGCCTGTACTTGGAACAGCATGCTACATGCTCTGCTTTAAGGAACCAAGAATGTGTTTTTTGAAGTTGTTGTATAAATTCAGCTTTACAAATTGGAAAAAAGTTATTATTAAAACACTGCAAGGCTCAGTTAGTAAGTTTTTGACCCAGAGAACCTATATATTAGCTAAACACAACCAGAAGTAGATTCCCTTGCTATAATTTTTCTTTGTCACTTAAGTACCCACAATTTCAGATAATTGGCTGAATTCAAATCAAGCACACACAAGCAGCATTATCCCATTATCATGGTCTTCAGCATCTTTCACGCTAGGGAGTGCAGAGTGCCACCTCTGTTTTCACTCCAAGCCTGCTTTATCTACATAAAGTTAATCTGATGGAAAGCATAGCAGCGCTCATACTTCCACTGCAGGTCTGGTCATTTCCAGTAACAGTCCATTTTAATGGCATCATCAATTGCCCTGAAAAGGGAAGTCAGTGGGGTGAAGGGAATCAAGATGATTCTTTTGCAACTCTTATGTATCAGTGGTAGAAACATCTGAGGCTTTCTTATTTATCGTATATCCTGTGTAAAATACCAAGGCTATATGGTACAAACAAAAAGTCCTAAGAAAAGTATTAAACCTACCAAAAATGTAGAACCTCAAGACTAAATATTTAAGTTGCAGAGAGAGGAAGTAGTACCGCCAGCCATGGACCAGAGTGCTCTGTACACGCAGACTGATAGGAGGTTTTAAAAAAGTTAAGAAAAAAAAAAAATCACAGTTGGGGCACAGAAGTGTCACCCCATGCATGGGTAGACACAGGCAGTTGCTCTGCAAAGCACAGAGATACAAGGACACCTACACTGAGGTATTACAAAGCTCAGGCTCCAGCTCCTGAAATCCCTTAGTACAAAGCTGTTCTTCTGCACTGAATTGCTTTTTAAAGCTCTGATCCACTGCAGAAAGCTGTTAGGGACAGATACCAAGTAACTCACTAGTTACCACAAGTTTAGACTTCAGACTTCGGTAATTTAAGACTTTCTGAAATTATGGTTTACTAAATCTATATATGGAGTTCAAACTAAAAACTTCACTGCAAAGCTTTCATTTAGCCTCCTTTAAGTGTGGTTCTGGAAGGAGCTGGCAGGTCATCCTATAATGCGGAAACAGACACAGCATTTAAAGTATTTAAAAGCCATTCAAACAGCCTGTACATTGTGAAACATGCCTAGAAGAAAATACCTGTTCTGCTTCTAAACTAAGACTTCCATTTCTGCAGAACTTCCAGGTCTGCTCATCGATCACTATCGGCTCCATTTTACAGTTCAACAAGTCAGCTTTCTCTCACCAAGCCTACAGAATGTGAATACAGACTGTTTCAGCGCAGCCACAACCAAGTGAACTTTCATTGTTTCTTTCCAGCACTTAGCTGATGAGGACCTGAATCACACCACTGCCAATTAAAGCAAGCTGACTGACTGTACCTGATGTGTTCACAGAAGCAGAGCCATCGATAGTAGTGGTGGGCTCCAAGAAATATTTGCTAAGGGCATAGAAATGGACCGAATGGCTTAAAAGTAGAATCCAGGTATGCGAATCTTTTAGACTAATACCCAACAGGAGTACATTCTCTACAGTGTCAAGCCTTACACTCCAGAAATTTTAGTTCATTATCTAATAGCATAAAAACTATATGCTGGAGCATGTTCTAAACTTGTCAACTGTCATAAGAGTACAGGAGGGTAAGGATCCCATTAGTCTAACCTGTCTCAAAACTTTAACCCGGCATTCTGCAAAAAGCCAAATACATTTTTCACTTCTACTTTGCTGGTAAGAGCTGCTCCTTCTTTACTGATTGTGCACGTAATTTGGGGGCTCAATTTTTAATTTCACTACATTTTTAGTACACAGATAAACTTAGCAAAAACTATATAACTGATGTGAGTTGTACTTCCTATTATCCCTCTTAGAAGACCATATGAGCAGGCAAGAAAGCAGCTTGAAGAACAAGGCAGTGTACCTCACCAGTCCACAACAAGAAATGTCTTTTTCTAAACCTATACTACAGAAGGGAGAGCCAGGCTGCCTATGCAATCCCTAGGAACAGAGGTACAAGAGTGCATGTTTTTTTCCTTAAGGAAAAAAGAAGAGATATATAATGCAAGATATCGCTGTATAGATTAAAGATGATGCCTTACAAAAAGAGTCATAGAAGAGCCCGTGCCAACCCCATGGGGTAAATACTCACTACGTGCACCTCAGCGGGACGTGACACGGGCCAATCCAGAGACGTGCAAAGTTCCAGCACACAGAAACTCACCTGCACGCACGCGGGAAGCGCCTGTACTTTCACATAAGCATTATATACGGACACACAGAGCGGGGTCTGCGCGTACGACGAACGGCTGCAGCACCTACGTTAAGGAGGGCAGCGCCCCGGTCTCAGCCCCAGCGAGCATCTCGGCTCCGGAGGGCAGCGCTGGGCAGCCCGAGCGCGGCTCCGGCTCCCGCTGGCCGGGCAGGGCCGGGAGCTGGCCGCGGGCAGGAGCTCGCCACGGGCACGCCGGTCCGAGCCACGCCGCGTCCA